>JBAMHV010000022.1:17767124-17796015 GCA_037177535.1 Pseudomugil gertrudae
TGTTTGATTTCATGCTTGTGTTGTTTTATTCTCTGATGTACGTCGCTTTGGATAAAAGCGTCTGCTACATGCCTGTAAAATAAAATAGAATAGTATCATGTTGTGCTTACAAAATTCTGAGGCTTCTTTAATGAGAAATAATTGTGCAAGTATTCTGTGCATTTAAATCTCCACTATAAAGGTTCATGCACACCTTTGGTGCTTTAGAGCAGGTGCATAAGAGGAATTTTCCACTAGGGAGGACCAAACTCCCTCACACACTCCTATTTCACTTTTAAAATGCATTATTGGAAATATAGCTCTTCAGTCCTTTCACCATTACATGGTAAACAGTTTAATGCAAATCAAATAACAGGGTTTGGATGCTTTAGAGAGAACTCTCAGGTACGAGACCGAGGGCTGTGAATAATTTGGCATGTTTTTTTCATGTACACACCTGCACCAAGCAGCCTGTGAAGAATTATTCAGGTGCAGAGTACAACGTTAAAAACAAAATAAAAAACAAGAGAGCAAGAGCAGCATAAGCAGACCAGAGCAGGGTTGCTACTCTCCAGCCCCCCTGATCATCTGGTGTGAAAAAAAGGGAAATCACTTCGAGTTTTAGTGACTCTTTAATCACTCTTTAGCAATTCACTGTGGAAACATGCATAGAAAGGTCTGTAGGTCATGTTATTTGCCTTCTCTCAACCCCTCCGAGCACTTTACATCACTTTCTATCAATTCCTTCCATGCACATTCTTCTTTCATCCCCAGAGAAAAAAAACAGTCATAATTTCTGCAAGGATGTTCCACCAGAATGCCCTCTGAGGCCGTCACGGATGCGCAGCAAAGCTACGTGTCAGCTGCTTATGGTGAGCTTTGGATGACAGCTCCCATTGGGCTGTGTCACCGTGCTTTCTGCATCCTGTCATCAAGCAATCATCCGCTACAACGCAGCAAGGCTCTGATGTGTCAAATACAGCGGCGCAAACAAGTGGTTGCAACTTTTCTCTAAACCTTTTAATCATGTTTCTTTTTCTTTAACCCGAGTTGAAGTTAAAACTGACAGAAAATAATCATTTCCACAGATTTACTGACACACGTGAAAAAGAAACTTTCCATTTTCATATTTAAGAAGGCAGGATTGTTCATGCAACTAACTGCATGTGCAGAATGTCTCCTTCGTTGGAGGAGCAGATTGCAGCCCGGCTCTACAGCGTATGTTAGCAGTTTGAACTAAAACTCAGCCAAACAGCCTTCTCCGGTTTCCTGGGTATCACTGACGAGAAAGGGAAAACCAAAACTCTGCATGCCGGCGTGGGCAGATGGCCACAGGCCCACTTCAAACCAAAGGTCAGTGAGTCTGTAGATTGCAGTCAGAGTGGTGAAAGACTGGTGCTTTTATCCTACACAGCACAGCTCTTCTGTCTGCATTAGCCACACATTGCAAGTGAACTATGGTGGTTACTTTAGTTGGCATACAGACTAATCACAGGCTTGTCAGCACATAAAGAGCATTGTTTGCCTTTCTCCCACTGACACAAAAACAAGCCTGCACAAAACAAAATAAATTAATCATTGCTTGTTTAAAATGAATGAAAACTAAAAAAACAGACTTCACTTTCGTTTTTCTTGCATCTTATTCACAGAGGATAAAACTGTTAAAGGTAAAGATTATATAGCAACTTTAAGTGTTGATAGTAATTGCACCATCAACTCTTTATATTTTTATATGCTTAAATGAGAAGCAGCTGCACAATTTTAACCAGTAATTTAACTGCACTGAACTTTACTGCTCAGCAGTTAAACACCGGAAACATAAGGCAACGCAATTATTGTTTAATGGTCCAAACTATTCTGTTATTCATGAATACATGTTGGAAAAATGGAATTAAACTGGGGTGTTGTTGGCCAGTAAGAAGCACAATCTACTGTTGAAACCACATTAACTCTTTGAAGCTGTTTCTTTTATGTGCTCACTAAACGAACTCCGACATTTCTATGTTCCACAGAACTGCAGGCTTTTGGGTGGCTGTCCAGATGGAGAACCAGAGTTGATGTGCCAATAAAGCTAAACACTGAGGTTAAGCAAAGCTGCAATTCTTCTACTAAATCCTGAAAAACATCAGGCCAGGTCTGTTTTATGCAAATCATGTTTTATGCATTGTTGATTTGAATAAGCAGCACAGATGTGTTGTTTTTACTACAAATCACTTACAAGTTAGATCTTCAGAGTTGAGGAAAGGCTTTCTTTTAAGCGTGACCAGTGGAGCAGAGTGTGTAAATGATGCGCTCAACAAGAGGAGTCCTGTCTGAGCGGTTCAAACTGAATCAGTCCTCCTCAAACACTTAAATCTTTTTTTTTATCTGCGTGTGTGAAGAAGAAATCTGTGGCTGTACGTTCTGCTTTAACACAAACAAGTACATACATATTTTCATATTTTGATTGTTTAGACTAATAAAGCTTAAGATGTGCTCATTATTTTGTTTTGAAGTTTATTTTATTGTATAGTCGCCTACAGCGTTCGACGTGAAAGTGACTGACTGTAATATCTGAGTATTTTTGATGTGACTGAAGCATTGCGCTGCCAGAATTCAGATTTAAATGTTTTTTATTTCTCTATTTAAGAATTATATGTAATGTTTAAAGGGTTTTTACATCCTTAACAGTGCCCTTGTCTCTGCAGTGACTCACCTGATTTTGTTCTACACATTTTTTCCCTTCTACGCAGCAGAGCTGCTGACAGTCTGAAGCATAAGAACAAGGTTAGAGTATAGAGCCCTGGAGCAAGACTAAAAAGATGCTAAGGAGGACACAGTGGATGCTGTGTTTGTTTTCCACAGTGAGGAAAAGTGCAGATCTGATGTGGAGATGCAAAGAGGGGGTTGGTTTTTATGCTGTTTGTCTTTTATTTCTGAAACAATTCTGGGTCCAATGTTAAAAAAAAGAAAAGTTCTCCTTTACAGTGCTGCTTTTTGAGGCAAAGACACACTAATTGAACAGTTTTAACATTTCACAGGCACATGGACAGCTGGCGCTTATACTGACAGCTGTACAGGAGTAATTTAATGCAATTGTGAGATTGTACTTAACAGTTAGAAAATCGTTCACCATCTCTATGCTTGGAAGTGTGGAAGCTCGGTCCTCCTCACATCCCTCCCTGCCTGCACGCACCATTAAGCTGACCAACGCTGTGCTGAATGTGGCTGTGTGGACAAGAACATGGACACAAACAAGCTCCAATCACCTCACTAATGCTGTTTGTCTTCTTTATGGCCCTTTTTGCTCACTGAACATGGATGTGGCTAAGAGGAGCTCTATTATGGTAATTAAAAGAGGAGTCAATAGACCTTGCTGCTCTTAGTTTCTGCATTGCTGCTTTTTTTTAAAGCATGTGAGGTTCATTATAGTTACATTTACTGCTGGAAATCTGCCAAACTCTTCCTTATTGGGGAGGAATGAAACTCTTTGGGGATCCCTTTTGGATCCCAGTATAAAGAAAGAAAAAAAGCATGAAAACCGTGTAAAGGGGGGAAAAAAGGGGGCACATTTTACCTTCTCGACCCTAATGTTCTCCCAGTGCTTT
Organism: Pseudomugil gertrudae; assembly: GCA_037177535.1. Classification (NCBI taxonomy): domain Eukaryota; kingdom Metazoa; phylum Chordata; class Actinopteri; order Atheriniformes; family Pseudomugilidae; genus Pseudomugil; species Pseudomugil gertrudae. The sequence goes on from JBAMHV010000022.1 coordinate 17,770,691, forward strand.
TTTGCCTTTCAACACTGGCTCCCTGAGCTAAACTTTCATCCTAAAGCGTTGCCTCTCTCTGTCACATTTACTTACTGATACAACCCTATCTGTCACCAGCTGAGGAGGAGCTGACGCTGGACACTGAGTCGATCATGCTGCAACGCTCCCAACAAAGAGGCAGCATTTGCTCTTATCTCAGCGCTTTGAGGTGCTTCTACCTGGCTGCCACTCAGCCTTGCCATCCTGCAGCTGGGGGGAGATTATGGTAATGCCACCTTAAGCCTGCTTTGTTATACAAGGAGGATATGTGTAGCAGGACCTCCTTACAAAGTAAACTTGGATCAAAAATGTTAATTTTTACCCTTAGCTGTGCAGTTTGTATCTGATTTCCTTTATCTCATGAGTTTGCATGAGAAAGTGAGGAGGATTAAAAACTCAGAAACAAGCCATGCTGCAAAATGTTTTTCTTTTTTATATATGCTGTGATTTGCATAAACTGGCTGTGTGCCAGCCATTAAGCAAATAATAATGCAGACACAATCCAGTAATATGTCTCATGAGCTAGAATAAATTAATTTGTTTGCATTAATCTTTACTTTCAGTGCAACTGTTTGTGTTGCTTTTAGTGAAACCTGCATCTGCACGCAAACTCGGCTCCAACACTGCAGGGTTTCACTTATTTTCCAAGTTGCTGATAACATCTCCTGCTTCTTACCTTTATGAGCTTGCACCTGATCTGTGCGGACACCATGTGGCTGTTCCGCAGGTTGCCCACGCGGAACATGAGGCACAGTTTGCCGTCTCGCTGTGAAATCACTGCGTCCTGGCTGAACATGAGCGTCTCTGCGCGTTTCTTGGGTTGGGACATTTTTATGAACATACAGCCGATGAGGAACGCGTCCACAATGGAGCCCAGAAGCGACTGGAACAAGAAGAGGATGATGCCCTCCGGGCATTTCTCTGTAATGTACCGGTAGCCGTAACCTATCGTGGCTTCAGTCTCAATGAAAAACAGGAAAGCTGAGGGGAAGTTGTAAACATTGGCCACGCAGGGAGTGTAGGACGAGTCGTGGCCGTGATTTAGATCTCCCCTGATATAAGCAATGATCCACCACATGGATGCCATGACTAGCCACGCGATGGTGTAAGTTAGGATGAAGATGAGTAGGTTCCATCGCCACTTCAGGTCAACCAAAGTGGTGAACAGGTCAGAAAGGTACCTGCTGGTCTCCCCGCCGAGGTTTCCGTGCTGCACATTGCAGCGTCCGTTCTTCTCCACGAAGCGTTGCCGTTTCTTTTTGACCGGAGCTGAAAAAGTAGTGGCCCGATTTGTGTTCACCACTTGGTAGTCCTCTCCAAATTTTCTACGAAGTGCCGCCATTTCAGCTCAGCTGGAGGAAATGGAACAATGCCTGCAATTTAATCCATGTTGTGTGTGTTGTAGCCTCTAAAAAAGCGGTTACCTGCAGTGCGTAAAATGCGCCATGGTCACTTCAGCGCGCACAGACGATCCTGTGAGTTGTTCAAAAAAGAAAAAAATCATGTGTGCTTCTGTGATTTTGCCCGTTTATTGAAAAAAAAATCTCCACTTGTTCATCCAGTTTTTTCTTTTTTCACATGGCAACAGTGGATCCGTGCCGGTCACCGTGCGCTCTCAGCTTCTACCCGGTGGAGCGGAAAAGCGTACGAGGAGTTGGAAGAGCTGTCTACCATTCACAGCTTCTGGTGGGATGTTGAGATAAAAAGAGAGTGATGAGGAGAGAGGGAGGGAAGGGGCAGAGAGAGAGAAGGACGGAGGTGGGCATTTGACTTATCGTTTGTGTGCTGTTTAGCTGCGTAATTAGATAAGCGTGGGGTTTATTCTGTATTCATCTTCTTGCTGATTGATTAATTAATTCATTATCCTCTAGACGTGACATTGTCTTCACATTTGAATGGATCTTCCAATTAAACATCCCTGAGATTAACGTATATTCAAAGTGATGATGTTGAAGATTTTTGTTCTTACATGTGAAACTCTGCCATCTACTGGATGAACCACCCACGTGAACACCTGATCTTGTTCTTTATGTGATGGGACAAGCTCTCATTCACTGCAGGGAACCTTTGCGCTTCTGGTATTTGCGTTTATGAAGTTTTAAAAAACATTTCAATGTGAGATATTAGGCTGAAATCTAATTTTCTAAATGGAGCAGATTAAATTTAGCTATTCCTCATACACATTATTTGCTTTAAATCAGTTATGCTCTTTCTTCTTCACTTTGAATTGTCTTTGAAAGGTGCTTTACATATTAACTGGCCTTGCTTTGCCTTCTGAAGGCCTTGTATTGATTTAGACTTTGGCTTTAGGGACTAATTTCTCCCAAAGACCATCGTAAAAAGGATGAATCACTCTTGGATCTGATTTGCCCTCATTTTAATCAGTCTGCACATAAAACTCAGCACTTGTGTATTGATAACAAATATTTAATCATTCTTACAATCAAACCAAAAGCATGAAAACATCCTCTGCTTATCTCATACACATCTAACCTACTCCTAAATGTTGTCTTTCAGTTTTACTTGGGATGAGATGCATAAGTGTCCCTGATCTGACGGAGGCGGGCACTCTTTGTTGCAACATCCAGAATCAGACATTACATCGTTTTTTGATTAACTGCTCTTAAGGTACTAATCAGCAGTTTTAATCTCTTCATAAATTAATGATATCATCTGAATTTGGATCAGAGATTATGTATAGCTGACCTCATCATCTTCATCATCAAACCAGAATCCCAGCCAGAGCGATTGGCTTCTCCGACTTGATATCATTGTATCCAACTCAGACTGGTGTATGAGCCTTTAACAAGCAGCCAGAAGCTAACAAGTGGATGTTTGTGCCAAACCTAAGTGAAACTCCTTCTGAGGTGTTTAAGATCGAGGCAAACAAACGTGCTTCTCCTTTAAACATCCGGCATGGAGCAAAGGAAGATGTCAGATATGAAGTGTAACTTGAGTACCGGTAGACTCAAAGGGATGCAACAGTCCTGCAAGACATCCTTCATTATTTACCCTTTACATTCGGTTTCAGTCAGTTTACTTTATTTATGAGCTTTTTTGTTGTGCTGTTGACAAAATGCTAGAAACAGGTGTCCTCATAGACACACAAATAAATGTGAGTATGAAACTGTCACAGATATTTGTCCCAACATTAGCATTGAGAGTTGTAATTTTATACAATATATGAAGATATACTAGTGGACTGATGCTCCTAGGTGAGCTTCCAGCCTCATTAGTCCTGTCTACAATGTATTTCTTTTTTTTTTTCTCTTTCATGGTTTATGAAGGTCAAACAAGTTTTGTTCATGCATGTCTCTTTAAGAATGTGCAAAGTTTTGGTTTTTCCTCCTCACAAGTCAACTCAATGAGTTCTGGTTTTCGAGCCTTTGCAGTGATTTCCAGTGCAGAGTCATATCTGCTTTTAATACCCAGTAATCACAAACGTTCCCCTTTGACCAGCAGTTCTGATTCTATGGAAGTTTTGGTAAATAAACTGTAGAGGGTAGAAGCTTTAAGTCATTTTTCAGACATAAGTCTTTGTCTTTTAGACACAATTCTGCTGAACGTTTGCTCATCTTTCCATCCACAGCCTCTAAAATTTTCATTTTATGCTCATTTTGCTATTAAACCTATTAGTTGTCAAATACTGTTCCAGTTGTTTTTGATTTCTGTTATTTACTTAATGTTCAAACTTTTCTTTTTGTTGCTGTCCTCACATTTAAAAAGCATCCAAATGCTGTAGTTTCCATATCATATGTTGTGTGTGTTCTGCTTGTAATATGTAGTTTTATGAGATTTGCTGATCGTATCCATTTTTATTTACATTTTACACAACCCTTTTGGGATTGAGCTTGTGATGAAAGACATTTCTGATCTGGTTCTGAGTCCAGCTTGTCATGTTTGCATGCTGACTAACACAGAGAAAGGTGCAGCCTTCCAAGAAAGAGTTAGAAGATCAATGTATATTCTTTTATCAGTTACATTTGTCTTTTAGTCACCCGAGCAGAATAAACATCCTGCAGCATCTTCAGGTCATATGAAAGATAAGGATGAGAAAAATGGAGGCTTTGCCAGTAAAAAAAAATTGTGAGATCATTAGCTGCCCTTTCAAGACATTTCTCAGGTTATTGGGAAAATCTTTCATGCAATGAAGGCAAATTCATCTAGGCATGTACCACATTCAGATGCTAAAACCTGATATGTGCACCATCCCTGCAGCAGCCGATTGAACAGTAAAAAGCTTCTGGAAAGGTACTCTTTTCATCTAACATCTAAACTGACTGGCAAAATGACAGCTCTGTGCTACAGATAATCAAATACAGAGAAAGTAAACATTAAATGGGTGACAGGAGCCTTGTTTTAACTGTTTGTTATCAGAACGTATTCAGACAGATTTCAGAGAAAGGAGAGAAGCACTGAGTTCATTCCCACTGATCTTGGCATTGTTAAAACGAGCTGCTCCTGATGGTGATTCACAGGTTCAAAAGTTTAAAGCACAGCAACTCTACTCCATCTAATAATGCTGAGAATATGTTGCTCTGGTTGGGTCTTGTATTTATTTTGGGACAGAGATCTACTTTGTCGCATATTTGAAAACCATTATTACCCTACACCTAACCACCCACGGTAGCATTTTCTAATAACTGATGAGGGACTTGTGTCTTAACAGAGGGAGCTCATATACTGCTGTGATCCCCCTGAGAATCAAGGATTAGAGTGCCGGCAGCCAGAATCGCCATCTGTTATGTGTATAGGCATCAGGCTTTCCCAGACAGAAGAATCCAAATCAGCACAACACAGGAGCTCACCAAACATTGTGGCTCTCAGCTGCACAGTTTTCTCTGCAGGAAGTAATATAAGCATTCACATATAGATTATGTGTGCTGTTTGTGAGGTCGGGATGGTTGCGGGGTAGGAGAGAACAAAGACATGCTGCAAACAATGAATTATTAATGAGTAGTTAGAGTTGATAACCATCTGTGTCATATAAAAACACAAACTGCCTCCAACGGACTGTTTACCCAGCTTCCTTGTCACTGTGATATGTGTGCAGAGGCGCTCGTGTCTCCCCCCGGCCGACATTCACAGTGGAATCTGTGGCACACAATGTAATTCAAGAATCCTAATGTTCTTATAATGTTACCTCATAATGTCCCAAACACTGAGCTGGTGGAACGTGAAGCCATACATTGATGTTTCCTAAGTCCAACATTAAAGATTTATAGCATGACACTGAAAAAGCACCAAGCAGGATGCCCCCTGGATGGGTCACTGTAGATGTATTTGCTCTCCTTAAAAGGTTTTTTCATCCTCTTTTCTGCAACTGAAGTAGGGATAGCTAAGCATGTGATGAATAGGAACAGGAAAAACAACTTCCCCAGTTGGACCCAGTACCAACAGAATCTAGTAGCTTTTAAGATTTACTATTTGGCATATTGTGTGGACCCTTTACATTTCTTATTGTCAATAAGAAATGAAAAAGAAAAAGAATATACTAACACAACTTCACTGCCGGCACGGAGCCCATTTTTTAACATCAGCTTAACAAACCAAGTCTGAGTTTATTCCCAATGCAGTTTTTATGATTGTATAACTTTTTATTCTTGTGATGCTTGGTCGAGCAACCCCATCTTTCCTCTGATATCAATTCTACTGTGTATCAATGATAAACATATGAAATATGTCAAGAAAAGAATAACATCTACTTTATGTATAGACTATTAAATGAACCCTCTGCACTTATGCCTTTAAAACAATGAGGAAAATCTATGTAGTGTCCTTACAGAACAGTTGTTCACATAGTGGGATAGAGTAAAGCTACTTCTGTTTTAAAATCAAAGCTGCCATGTTTGTACCCTGGCAGAAACAAAGCCTGTGATTGGGCAATAAGCCACTGTCACAGCCTCTGATTGGTAGATAGACTTGAGCCAAAGCAAGTTGGCATTGCCAATGCCAATCATATTTCAGGTCATCAGGAAACAGTCTGCAGTGTTTCAGTCAGCCTGGCTGTCTTAAAAGCAATAAAGCAGCATCTCCTTAAAAAAATCAATATTTAATAATCGTTAAACAGTGAATAATAAATGTATTTCTAGTAGTTTATAGTGGTTCATGGGCTAGCTTCAGTGCATCACCATCATGCAATAACACACCAGGAAGAGTATTTTCACCTTCCAAGATTCACCACCTTCAGGCTCATGCAAACACAAACAGAGCAGGAATAGTTGCATTACTTTGCTGCTCCTTCTCAATTATGCGTAAATTAATTTCTTCATTAACAGAGGCAATCAAGAGTGTGTGTTGGGGAGATGAGGTCAGACTCTGATGTGCTCTTTGATGTGTATATGGATGTTGATCTAGCATATCGAAGAGCTTTTCTTATATATAAAAAAGCTTTGTTCTCATAGCTTTAATTAATTATTAGAGACGAGATGTGAAAAAACAGGTTTTTTTCATTCAGTAACACTTTTATTGGTTTAATTTCAAGGTCATATTTCCATAACATTGTTTATTAGCTTATGAAGTAAATTATCTGCTCAAGGGTAATTTATGTGCTCGTCTTTGTGAGCCATTTAGTTACTACTGTATAACAAACCAGACATAACTAATGTAATTGCTTTCTCCATTTCTGCCCAGAGTTTTGTTTTACTTTGTTTTGCAAACGATTTAAGCCATCTTTATTTGTTTTTTTATATTCTCTAGTAGCAAATGGTGCAGTAATTTGTAAATGGTGCTTTTTCTGTAACCATCTGACATTTCTCTTATAGGAAAAGACTGCACGGAGATATATTTTCTGGCATTGTGAGTTTATCAACTGTTAAATGTTTCTGTCACAACTTCAGTTCAAAAGCAGATAGACATCCTGTGGGCTGCAAGGTTGTTTAGTGGTAAATGCTGCTGCCTAGGGCCTTCTTTTGTGGTGTTTGCATGTTTGTGGTGTTTGCATGTGCATGTGTGGGTTCTGTCCACACACTCTGGCTTCCTCACAGTGCAAAAATAGGCAGGTTAAATTAACTGCCAAGTCTAAATTGAGCAAGTGTTAGTATACATAGCCTACTTTTAATTAATTTATTCATTTTTGATAAATTACTCTTATTTACTGTTTCCACATTGATAGTTTAAAAGTGGGTTGATAGGTGGCCCACAAAAATCTTTAGTGCAGGGTTTATTAATTTATTCTACTAAAGTCTGTCATTTTATACTCTGAGTATAAAATGGTAAAAAAAAAGAGAGAGAAAAAGATCAATTCTGCTTTGAAGCTTTATGTATGCTGTTTATTTTCATTTTGGATATTTAATGTTGAAATCCTCTGGATTTAGTGTAGCTCTGTGAAGACAAGACCCATCCTATTACGGATTTGAAGTAATTTATGATTATTAGTTGGACGGGATTAACTGTTTATTTACATGCAAAGGATATTCATTTGTAGTTTGCAATTATATGGATAAAATGTAGCAAATCCACTGTTAATATACAGCTGTGCATTGCAGTGTTTGTATTTGTGTATGCTTATCTATTTATTGCATGTCTCAAAACATGTTTTTACTAGAAGAGAAATACGAATTTAAAAAAACATCCGGTGTTTCAGAAACAGTAAAATTATTTGTGATAGCAGAATGCTAGCAGTGATGCAGACAGCTGATAGGGATCCTCTCTGTTCAGGACGCGTCCGCCTCCAGGACCCAGAATGCTTTGCGCCGAGCCAAGATGGAAGGACCCAGCTGCTGCGGGAGAACAATGTTTTGGCTCTAGATATTTAAAACGAACAGCTTAGGGTGAACTACGAGAGCCACAGCAGCGGGTCATGGTCCTGCACTGGTAGGAGAAATTAATTTTATTAATGTTTGGAGCAGATTTGGCGGCCGTTTAGGTTAAACTTACAGTTACGGGACAGACAACAAAGCGCAGCGGACTAACGCTGTTACCGCTAGTTAGCCGCTAAGTTAGCTGTCTCGGCTAGTCGGGACGAGCATCATTGTTCGCTGGAGTTGTATGGGCCGTTTGTTATGGGTCATGCCTGTGTGTCGCTCCATCAGTTACAGTCGATTGACGGTCCAGGAAATAAGCTAACAACTTGGAGGAAGCCCATAAAAATGAGCTAATTCTTCTTTCATTATTGGGCACAAACCAGCTTTAGTTTTCAATAATTTAACCGGTTACAGATTTGGCTTGTATCAAATCTGCTTTTAATTTGAAATATTCAATTTAAACTCCGGTAAGTAATAAAATTGAATCATGGTCTCGTGGTAATCAAAAATCGGGTCGTTTCATGTGTCGTGTAGCTGTTTTTGGCTTTTATGTTCACAGTTTGGCGTCCTTTAGCGCAGATCCGCTCATGTTATTGTATGGCCATATTAATTATTGCCTGATCCTGCATCACAAAGAAGGGCCCCGCAAGACTGCTTAGCCAAATGGTTAGCTGGGTTGCTAATTTCCACAACGAACAAGCGTGGTAGTTTTATCTAAATGTAGACTGGGAAGCACGCAGTTTATCTGCTGAAAATCATTAAAGAAAGCTGAAGTTATCAGAGTAAATACTGTGTTATTTAATGTTTATCCAACGTTTGTGCTAGCAGAGTTGATGCTAACGCTCCATCAGAGCTGAAGGCATTTGGCAGCAGACTGATGGATGGATCGCTCATGTTGCCAAAAGATAAAACGTTTAACTTTTATTTGTGAACACTTCTATTCCAACGCTGATTAAAATAAAATAATGAAAGCTGAGCTGCAAAAGGCACTTTACGACTTATCTTAAACACATTATTTCATCTTTAACATTTGTTTTAAGCTCTTTCAAGTGGATGCATTAAACATCCCATTGCATGAGCATACTTGCATAAATGTACTTTGCATCAGATTAGCCTTCATAAAATAGGCCTTTAAGGTCTGAAAACTATATAATAAACATACTTTATGGAGTTTTCTGTGTATTCCACATTGAGATGTGAAAAAACATAGGTATGCTCTAATTCCAATAATTTTGCACAATTGTTTTAATTTCCCCTTCAAAAGAAAAACCCAAGTCAGACACATATTGTACATATTAGGAGTTTTTCTCCAATCTGAGGTTTAACCAGAACTCTTTTAAGCATACTGTAGTGTATGTCCCTTGATTTTGTTTAATCCCACCTGACTGGAGATTGAAGAACACAAACTGTTTATCTCTACAAAGCATCACTTTGCATTAATGACGTAAATTATTTCACACAGGAACTTAATAGTATATATATTGGAAAGACTGTATACTATATAACAGTGGTATAAAAAGATCAACTATAGGCAGTTAAATTATTAACTAACTTATGTGACAATCATCAAAACTAATTTCATGATTGCCTTTGTTCCAGTTGTGCTCCAGGTCTGATCCAAATGCAGCTAAAACCGAATTCCTCAATGCTAACATATTCATCACTAATTTAAAGTAACAGGACAGACATTTGAGTTGTTTATGCAGCAGCTATACAAGTACACTACTAATGCAATCTGTGTGCACTCTCATTGGCAGATAAGCTCATGCAAATGGGATGACTAGGTCAGACAGCTCCATCAAAAAGATTAACGCACAACTTCAATCCTGTCATTGCTTGTCTGTTGTGTCTGGGACTGCAGTTGTTGTGACCTTTTTGGCCTCACAATGCCAAACATGCATACTGTAATCATCCAGAGGGAGTTTGATGCTCTGTTTCTCCACCTTGTGTCCATGTGGTCCAGACTGTAACCCTTTGTTGACCCACAAACCATCAGTTTAATCCCACTAAGCGCCTGGTAGTGAGATCAGAGGCTGTGACACTGATTCCTGAGACCAAGCTTAACTGGCTCATAACTGTTGTCTATTGTCGATTTATTTGTTTGTTTCCTCACAGGCTGATTGTAAATTATAATATCTATTTAAATAATGGTGATACAAAGTGCCTGCTGCCATTATATCCCTCACAGGATAACATTGATTTCCACTCCATAGTTGTCCTGCCCACCAGTCTTCACCATGAGCATCATACAAGACAAGCTAGGAAATGAATTCCTGCGCTCCAACGGGAGCATGGACTCCAACTTTGGAGCCGGCATGATCATGTTCAGTCATCTACCCCCGGTGACCAGCTTCACCCGGCTCCACTCGGTGATGCAGGACCTTCCACCGCAAGAAATGATCCTGAAGAAGGAGCGAGACTCTCCTGACTGCAGCATGGGTACGCAGGGTGGCACCCTGGGATGTGCTGGGGTGGCAGACTACATTCACACAATGGGCATCAAACAGGAGAAGCAGTTGGAGCACGATTATCGCCTGCCGCTCTACCCTGGAGGTCTAGGGAAGAGCACAGAGCTGCTGGAGGTGACTGTGGGTAACAACCACAACCTGCTGGTTCATGATCCCAACGTGGTCCATGTAAGTACTGTTCATAGAAGAGCACAATGGCACATTTCTAAACAACCATTTGATTGAAATTGATAGAGGTGTCTTTTATACAATGAATACTTTTATACATTTTTATTTGTTAAATTAGAGGAAAAAATGCTTTATATGTTTTATTAATCCGTTCATTCTTTAGAGATAATTATTTTCACACATTTTACAGAAAAGTGGTTCCAGTGCTTGTTTGGTGCCACTAAAGCACTGACGTCTGGCCCACAAAACCAGTGCTACAGTAGCATCAAATACCAGGTGAAGTTTCAGATCCAACAATCTGCTTCCAGATGCATCGTGCTGTGTGGCTCATCTGAAAGAGAACAGCTTAAAGCTGAAGTTTTAGCTGAACCTTATGAGCTCCTGTAGTTTTAATATCACCAGTTGGCTTGGAAAAAAATATAGGTCAGCATTCGGATGTTGGGTTTCTGTTGCAAAGAGCTTCCACAAACACGGTGTGATATTAAGACATGGCTTTGCAGGAAAAATAAGAGAAACTGATCTGTGTAAAGTCTCCCTCAGAGAGATGTTTAATGTGATTTGACCGTGTGGAAAACAACCTGATCCTTCAGAGCTTTAAAGGTTTAACTCAGAGCTGACTAGTACCAAATCAGTACCTGGTTCAAAGTGGAAAGAAGGGATCCTCATTAATCCATGTCCACATGGGGGCATATACCTTCCCATCACAAGTTGGTTACTTACAATACTTTTATTGATAAATTGATTTTGCTCCTGTCCCTGTATGCTGGGGAAAGGATCTGGTCCCGATGTGCTGGAGTGGCAGACTACCCCCCCCCCCCCCCTTTCAGAAAAAAAAAAAATCCATTCTCAGAAAACTTCTCAGGAAATAAACTTTTTTTTGTTTGTTTTTGGAAAAACTTTGCTTTGTCATTTTTAAATCATGAGAGGAAGTGGCCGCTGCACAGAGGCTTGTGTGAAACCAGTTATGGAGACATAAATCTCTCAACAGCTTCAGATGCAAAGTAGTTTCTCTTTCTGGGCAGCGTGGGGACGTCATCCAGCCTCAGCATGAATGAGAACGTCTTGGCAAGGACACAGCTGTCTTTTTTGAGCTTGCACTTCATTTCAGACGTCTTTTGTGCTCATTCAAATAGAAATATATACATCCACACTCTCTTTACAATAGCAAGTCATTAGAGGTCAGCAAGCTTGAATAATAAGCATGTTCAGTTGTCTTTTTTTAGCTAATTTTTTTCAGTAAATATTCTGAGTTTTAACACTTTTTTTAAGATGTATAGTTTTAACATGGCTGCAGCTAAACATTACTTTGTAATAATTCTTCTGTAAATTATTTTAAATATTTTAGTCTATGAATCTTTTTAAATAGTAATTTATTTTACCATGATGGTTGTAGAAAAAGTGGGAGAAGCTGCTTTTGAATAAATTAAACAATAATAGTTTCTTTTTCTGTATTCAAATATTAATTCAAGTTGTTTTTTAAAAATTTATTCGTGATGGAGATGTGCTTCTGAGCACCTACCTTTTCTCATATTGATATAATTTCTTTTGTCTCTAAAGATTTATGTTTATTTTTCCTTAAAGCACCATCATCCAAGTCATTTTGACTCATTATTTTAGACAGACTCGTTCCTGTTTATTTTCTAAACATTGGGTTATTCTAGAAAAAGCAGGTGCAGCCTGCAGATATTTGTGCTGTCAGGCTGCGTCTTCCTCGTGAGGAACTGTGTGCAAAATGCAGGAAGACGGGGGGGTGGGGTGGGGGGTAATTGGAAAGCAGTTTTCTTCTCTTGTCTGAACTCAACTTTACTAATAACTAATCACATTTAAATGTGTTGTTCTCTTTGAGGTGTGCAAACTGAGTCTCCATGAAAGGCTCATAAATTCTGCACCCTGTTACACCGCCCACTAGAACCATGTCCTTCACAATGAGGGTGAACAGACAGTCCGTGCACATTGTTTAGGTGTTTTGTTTGTTTGCATGAGCAACAAACATGGACTTGTTTTCATGGTGGTTTAAGACTGGAGACCCTTAACCTCAAATCAAGTGATTTTCTTGTCATGGCTCGCTCTCACGGCCCTCTGCCTCTTCCTTTGTCATCCTCGCAGCTGCCAAGTCAGTTAGAAAAGGAGGCCGCTGGGAGGAAAGGTCGGAGGTCAAATGGTGACGGACAGGAGGGTAAACCGAGAAAGAAGAGGAGTGAGGCAAAGGTTTGTTTAGTATTTATGTGTTTGTGAATATAGGCATAAATAATAACAGAACTATTTACCAGTATGCAATTAAATGCAACCTGAACATAAAGGTGTTGCTGTGTTTTTAAAGGCTTAAATTAATAAATAAGATGCGTTTAAACATTTCACAGAACAGGTGTATAGATGGAGTCTGAAACTGAGAATATTAAATAAAGGTGCAGAACTGCTCTGGATTGTCATCTATTTTCTATAAAGATTTTTTGTCTTTACTCTTTTTCTCACTGCCTGCTTAATATGTTGCTTAATGACAAATGATACATGCACTGGTAAGAAAGGGGTGCTGAGCCTGTTTTCCACAACGAAGCTGTAATTTCTAGTGCTCGGTTGACACAGAGCACTGATCGACTCTGACCTCTTGTCTTGCTCTGCAGCAATCAATGATGCTGGATGCAGATGGAGGCAGCCTGTCTCCAGGAGCCAAGCCTCACATCTGTGAACACTGTGCCGCATCCTTTAGAAGCTCCTACCACCTTCGCAGACATGTCCTGATTCACACAGGTATGAACGTCCACATTCACTCCACCTTGTGTTTGCCACATGGTTTTTCCCTGACCATAATGTGGTAGGATGACGATGTCTGACAGTAGTTCTGTGTACTGTGGTGTGGATGGATAAAACATTATGGGTCTAGTTTGTGTCTCTGCTGTTGGACAAGGACAACCAGAAAGTGAATCATTAACTTTCATAAATTTAAGTTTTTTTCTGGGGAATACAATATAATAGTCTGTTTTGTTTTCCTCATGTTGAGGCACAGAATCATTTATTCTCATTGTTGGCTCTGCTCATTTAGATCCTGATTACTTTTCATAACCATCTTTATTCTTTCTACTCTCAACATTATGATTAGCAGTGTGTGCCAAAATGAACATAACAAGCCTGAACAAACCTATTTTTTCATGGTAACGCTGTGTTTTGCCCGCAGCAACACCTACTGCTTGTGACGAGGACTGCACCTAACCAAACGTGCACTATCTTAAAACAAGATCATTTAAATAATAATAATATAATAATAATAACAATCAGTGAATGTGGTACGATCCACTGATACATTTACAAATAAGTGATTAGATGACTGCAAAATTTCTTGGTTTCCAATGATTATAAACTTTTACCAATAAAATAAACTAAAAAACACAACAAAACCAAAAATTGCATAATTGAAGCAACTAAAACACGTGAAGTCTTGTTTAATTTCAGTGTATTCATTCAGTTATTTTTAAGGCTAAAAAATCCAAGATGTCTCTTTCCTTTTCCAGGGATAGTTGAAGCCCATTGTTATCCCTAAATCTAAATCTGCAGTTTTCTAGTTCAATGTTTCTCAATCCTGGTTCTGAAGCAACCCTATAATGTTCATTGGCCCTTTTCCACCAGCACCTACCAAGCCTAGCCCCACACCACCCATCCCGGTTTGTAGGTGTTTCCATCAGCATCTTACCAGACCAAGTAGATACATTTTTCCCATGTCCAGGGTCTGAAGTTGCAGAGTTGGGCTGAAAACGTGACGTGTTCAGTTTGCAAACCACTATTGGCCAGAATTTGATGTCGCAGGATGAGTCATGGAAGTAATTTCTGGTAGCAGCCTTCTCTGGCTCTTTTCATGAAATTGTTTCCTGATACAGACCATACTGAGCAGAAGATAAATCATGACATCCTCTATTGCTGTTCCGAGTTTGTTGCAAACAAATTGTTTCAGGATACTTACAAGCTGCCTTGCCATGGCAACACGCACTAAAGGTGCCTCAGTTGTAATGGAAACTATTGAAACCGGGTAGTGTGGTGTGGACTGGAATGGGGAAGGGCTTCGTAGGTGCTAGTAGAAAAGGATCATTAGATGTTCTATATTTTAATGCACCTAAATGGCTCATTAACACACTTACACTATTATTCTGAACCAGGTGTGTTGAAGTAGAGAAACATCTAAACATGCTCTGGTAATTCAGGACCTGAAATGAGTTGTTTTTGAGTGCATCACCTTCCAGATTACCTTTTTATAGCAGTGATGGGTAATTCAGGTCATTGAGTTGCTTGAAGTTGATTGTCCCCGTTTGTTAACTACAGTTTATAATTAAATCTCTTGTCTTGTCAAACTTGTTTCCTTGTTTTAAAACATCTTTTTAATATCTTCTTGGTTTAAACTCTTTCTCACCTGAGAAATGTCTGTGACAATTCTGCTGGCACATCCCTCCCAGTTCAGTGATCTAGAAAATTGATTTTTAAGTCAGGGACACACACTGGTAATCACATTAGAAGCTCTGTGTTAGTTTTAATTTTGGTCCCTACCAAAGAAAACCCGAGAGATGAACACAGACATGAAAGCATCACTACAGTGTGATAGTGTGTGTGTTGAATCAGAGATTTAGATGGATACAACACAGCAACACATTCTGTGCTTTTACTTCAGGTGAAAGGCCCTTCAGATGCAGTCAGTGCAACATGAGCTTCATTCAGAAGTACCTTCTTCAGCGGCATGAGAAAATCCACAGTGGTGAGTAATTAATGCTGACTATTCATGTGACCGAAAGGCCAAGGTACCATCTGTTCATCCTGTGTTATTTCAATGCAGCAGAGGGTGATTAACCTCGAGTTGTGCCGTCCTTGTTTGACAGGAGAGAAGCCGTTCAGCTGTGACCAGTGTAACATGCGATTCATTCAGAAGTACCACATGGAGAGGCACAAGAGGACGCACAGCGGAGAAAAACCGTACAGATGCGAGACCTGCCAACAGGTTTGCTAACGCATTAAATCCTTGTCTTCGCTGGGACTGGTGGTGATGCAAAATAACTGAATGCAATGTGTTTGTACTCTGCAGTATTTTTCTCGGACAGATCGACTTCTTAAGCACAAGCGAACCTGTGGAGAAGCCATGAGGAAGGGGCTGGATCCCGTGATGATGGAGCTGGGTTGTGGAGACATGGGGCAAGGCAGCTATGGAGTAACTCAGGGAAACGCTGGGAGTTCTGGTAGGAAGAGGGGAAGGTCAAAAAATTCTGCAGAGGGAGGGGAGCGCAAAAAGAAGAAAGGAGATGCAGGAGAGGTAAGGGAGCAGCACATGCATGGAGCTGTATCTGGCGGCTACAGCATCCATGAATACTCTGTGGAGAATCAGACGGTGTCTTCTTCTACTGAGGCGGGGCCGAGCATGCAGCATGGCCACCACGGCCGAGCTCCAAAGATGGCATTCAAGAAGGCCAGTCGTAAGAGCGTGGATAAAGCAGGTTTGAGGCAGGCCAAACCTGGGTCTTTGGAGCAGGGTGGGGGCATGGACAGCCTTGGCCTCATGCAGGGTAATGAGGGTAAAGTGGGCCCAACCAGCAGCAACTATGATGATGCCATGCAGTTTGTAAAGAAGAGACGCTACCTTCAGGCAGCAAACCATGCAAACAACTCTGTAGACGGAGGGGCCAGTGAGTACGACGTCAGTGTTCACCTGTCTTCCCAGCCCTCTGTTATTCAGGGGGGAGTCTCCACTGTGATGGACAACGATGCTTCGCTTAGTCTCGATAAGTCCGGGATCCCCGATGAAGTGCTGCAGAGCCTCCTTGACCACTACACCCAGAAAGCTGACGGCTCACACCACGACATCCATTTTGACATCAGCGACCAGCACGTGGACTTGAACCCCTCGTCAGCTGACGGACCCGACATCGGCCAGAGCGCTGATGCTTCCAGCCCGTCTGGTGACAAGACTACAATGATGCATGAATACTCCCGCTTCCTGCTTCAGGCTTTGGAGCGCACCAGCCACAGTGCCAGCTTCCCTCTGGGCCCCGGGCCGTCCCCATCAGGACCCTTCACCAGTTCCCACACTGGAAATCCCCTCTTCGCTGACAAGAACATCTACACTACGTCCCCGCTAGAGTGTGGGTTCGGCCAGTCGGTGGCTTCACCTTCGCTTCCAACATCTGTGCCAAAGTCTCACTTCACGATGCTGACGAGCTCCTCGCCACAGCACAGCTACCACCTGAGCAGCCTGGAGGCCTCCTCACACCAGCAGCTCACCCCCTCTCAGGAGCTCACCGAGCAGTTGGAGAAGCAGCACTCCTCCACTCCCCCCTCATCCTTCCAGATCAGCCCCTCTGACCTGAGCTGCCAGAAAGACCAGCCACCAGTCAAGAGCGGGACAGTGGTGGTCTTTCCTCTGGTTCTGTCACAGGATCTGGGTTCTTTGGACTCCTCCAAGCCTTCCTACCAGATAGAAAACTTTGCCCAGGCCTTTGGCTCCCAGTTTAAGTCTGACGGCCACAATTTGTCTTACGGCACTGACACTAGTAGGGAAGTGGATCACAGGATACGAACGCCTGTGTCTGAATTCTCAGGGTATAGTAGTTTGTTATCTGATGTCACTGAGCCAGTAAGTACAGGTTCCAAAACACCAACAAGCCAAAGCTACAGATGAAAGCCTGAGAGGGAGAGAAAAATGTTCTTATTTTTTCTTTTTTTAGTGCTTCTATTTTAATATTATTTTTTAAGTGACATCTATATTTTAATTATACTGATGCTCTGTCTTTGTGCCCACTCCTCTCTCTGCAATAAGCCCGCAAGGCATCTTGCAAATGCAATTTTTTTAAAAGTATGTTATTTTTAAGTTAAATATGTATGTTATTGTTAATTCTTGTCATGTTAGTGACATTAGGTCTGGTCATTAACTAGAAAATGAATATCCATTTTAGTGACTGTAGACAAGAGCTGGATATGTTTCTTTTTCATTACACTATGGTGTTAGAGCAAGTCAACTTTACAAGTTTAGAATAATATTAGGAAAAAAAACATGGCAGGGAAATGGCCACAACTGAAATGGCAAAAAGGTTAAAAAAAAAAAGAAAAAAAAAGGTGTTTGTTACAGGTATTACTCAGGAAAAAGTGAGAAAGGAGGAGCTTATTGGGGGCAGTGAGCACTCTTTTCAGAAGTGTAGGTTTGCGACTTCAAAGAGGATTTTTCTTACGTTTTCTTACTTGTTGAATGAGTGTGACACAGACAGACTGCTGCCAGCTCCCTTGAACACTGAAAACACTTTCTACTTGGCTATATAGAGATTATGGTACTGTCATGTCAATGTGAAACTCACGTCTTCGTCAGTGAGGGCCATATATATGAATATCTATATATATTTATAAGAATATATAATATGTAAAGTAACAGTTTTAATCATGGGGATCTCCCAGTTGAAGTTGAATGAAATGAGAGCTGGTTCAGAGGTGAGATGTCGAATTTTTTTTAAGTATTTTTGGAGAACCGAAGCGATGGTTGGGCTTTTCTTTGGCCAATAGAAGTTGCTGTTGGACAGCAGTGGAACGGCCTTTCTCCCTTTGCCTGTTCTCATCCTTCGATCATTTATCTTATCAAAAAGAGTCCGATTAGCACTTTGAGCCGCTTTCTTACCTTGTGTAAAGTACCCTGTCAGATCAAGCTCAGACATGAGGAATGAACTGACTTGTCTTTTTTTGACAGTTAGTGTTGGGGCAAATACAGATGGAGCATCTGGGGTTGAGCTGATTGTGGGGTGGGAATGCCTTTTGCTGGGTTGCATGGTTTATAAATATATGAGACAAAAGAAAGAGGAGAGTTGATGCGTGAAATATTCTTTCTCCTTACTGTTAGAAAGGGATTAGCTTGGGAGGGTTGGTTTTTTTTTTTTATTACAGTGATATTTAATTGGGATGATGTAAATGTAATTCAAACCCCTAGTTTTAGTTGCCTTGATACCCAAATTAGCAGCTTTGCTTTGGTATTGACTTCGAGGACAAGATGCATTAATGATCAAGCATTTCTGCAGATATTTGTACACATTGTCCTGTTAGAAAACTCGGTGCCTATTCCTCTGAAGAACAGGTGCAGGATATTGTCTAGTAAATGTTAGATGTGACTTTTTTGCTGATTTTCAAATGTCTTTTTTATTGTAAAGACAATAGCGCTGTCTTCCAACTAACAACTGGCCTTGAGTGCTGGAAATGACCTTCCTGTCGCTCTGAATGAGTCTTAGAGCCCCTTTGTGCCCCGATGACTCGTTATAAGCAATCATTAAACATGGCAGAGTGAATACAATGCTCTCATATCAAGTAATTTGTCGCCATGTTCAGGTGTTCAATAATAATTCGCCTCACGTATACCTCATATCACTGTAAACCAGGGACAAAGGTGTGAAGGTTTGTATGAAGCAGGTATGCCGTTTTATGTAAGATGTCACATCTCTGTACGACTATATTTGAACTTTTTTTTTTTTTTACACAATTCGCAAGGTTTCTGTACGTTTCATGCCAACCAGTGTTCAGTCTCTTTCCCATCGCATTTTGTTTTGTTTACAAATAATATACGAAACACTACATCCGACTTTATTCTTCACCACTGTACAAATTTGATTTTACCATGTTGTTACCATGCCCTTTTTTTAAAATCATCGTCACAATTTTGTAGCTGATGTTGATTTCTTTGTTCCTTGTGACATGTTTCACAGTCTGTCCAATGAGTTGAAAAGTGACCGAATGGGGACAAAACAATAAAAACTGCTGTTACCATGAAGTGCTTTGCCTCTTATCAGTGTTGTTGGTGATTAGAGTAACATAAGAAGCTTACTAAAAGCTTATTGTAGCTGTATTTACTTCCTCCACTAGATGGTGGTGAGGTCCTCTAAGTGAGCTGATGCAGACTTTTAGACTTGGGAACTCCTACCAAGCTGTAAACCTTTTCTATCCTGTGTTTTATGTATTTAATGAGTAAAAACATGAGGATTTAGATAACTTAAAGTCTCTCTTCTTTCCTGATTGGTTCACTGTCTGTTCAACAACAACGATGTACAATTAGCTGTAGGTTTTGCTGCAAACATAGCAACAGTTGTGTCCCTGCGGCTCAAACTTAAAGGTGTGTAACAATTACTGACATCTAGTGGTCAAGTTGAAGATAAAATACTGAAATTACCTACCAAAAAGAAAATGAGAAACTTCTACAGTGACTCCTCTTATTTACTTCTGAATTTAGCCTATATCTGCATATTTTAGCTTTCACAAGGCAGTTTAAGGTGGTGGGGCTTCACTTCCACTCTATTTTTTTCATATGCTTCCAGCAAGACCTAATTTATTGATTTATCTTTGTTTTTTTTCTGCATTTCATGTCTGCTTTGTGTAGAAGGAATTGACCAAAGAGGCTACACCAGCTTTATTTAATATCCCATTTTCATTCTCGATCTTTGTTAAATCAGATTAAACGAGCCACATAAAACAGACCTATTTATAGAAAGTGTTGGACCACTTTAACGTACAGCCCTTACACACCTCATACACATCACCACTCAAAGGATTGATACGAATGCTGCCATTGTTTCAACTCTGCTTTTAAAGGGGGTTTAATGAACTGAATGTTTCACAGTCCTTCCTTTAAAATCACGAGACACCTAATAAAACGCTGACCTGAGAGCTGGTGTTCCAGGATGCAACACAAACACTGACAGGGACGTTATCTTCAATGGGTTTTTTTTTCCCCTGTTAAGGAAGTTATAGCTTCTTGGACTGCAGCTCAGTTAAAACAAGCACAAGGTTTCACAGTAATTTGATTTTAAAAGTGCTCGTGTTCGTTTGTTTCCCTTTCAGTTACAATGTGAAATGAGTTGTGCCAACTGTTTTCCAGACTCTTCAATCTCACTTTTCCAAACTAGTATCTATTTTTTTGGATCTGCATTTTGTCTATGAAGCAATAAAAATGACTTTTTGTAAATGTGAGAGACAAAAACAGACACAAAGGAGAATGTGAACTTGTTTATGACTGCCATCATGCCATTAATTAGCCCATAAAATGTGTTTTTCACATGTCTGATTTGATGCATCTGTTTGAGGAATTAAAGCACTTCCTCAAACTGAAAGGAGAACTCTGCAGCTTTGCTTATCAGCGGATCACTTTGCATGCTTTACTTTCTTTATTATAATGAATTCACCTGAAACAGAGACCCAAACCTGTCTTGTTAATAAATGACTTCCTTTTCTGTTTGCAC
Source organism: Pseudomugil gertrudae (assembly GCA_037177535.1). Taxonomy (NCBI): domain Eukaryota; kingdom Metazoa; phylum Chordata; class Actinopteri; order Atheriniformes; family Pseudomugilidae; genus Pseudomugil; species Pseudomugil gertrudae. Next base: position 17,791,322 of record JBAMHV010000022.1, read on the forward strand.
GATGATGCTATAGCTAAAGTTTCTGCTTTGCTAATTTCATCCAAACAAAAAATGTTCTGATCATCATGAGTTGGTGTTGAGTGAACTGTTGTCCAAAAGGCTAAATATTAGGCTGTAAAGGTTTAATGACCATGAGGGATTTGACGTCACTTTATTGAATGACAAAGGACTTAAGTTGCTTGTATAAGAACTGCTTTTGGCAGAAAGCGCCGCAACAGATGCTGAGTTAAACCTGCGTGTGTGCTGTGTGTGTGTGTGCTGTGTGTGTGTGTGTGTGTGCACGTTTTGTTGACTCTTGCTGCTCCCAGAGGGTGCAGGTCTGTTGGCAGGGTGAATGAGAGTGACGTGGATTATGTTTTTATCCTTAGTGCTGGTAAATGACCACATACTGTGTGTACCCAGTGAAATGGCAAATAGAGAAAAAAGGCAATAAAGAGGGGTGAGCTTTGAGGGTGTTGTAATACGAGTCAGAGCAAAGATGATTTAAGTAAAGAATGCAAATGAATCTTTTTTTAGACTGCAGTGGAACTCCAGAGTTGACATTGTCCATCTCTTTGCAGGTCACGTCACCTTTTATTCAAATATTCAGACCTATTTATAGATATCAGATAATAACTTTGATGTTCATCATGTCACATCACTTTGAGGAAAAACAGTTGATAAAATCCTTAAAATCGTCATCGTCAGCAACAATTTCCTCTCTAAGATCACTGTTAATGTCTTTCCCTATTGGCGGTGTGTAAAAAGACACTTCTTTGACATAATTGAATAGTGTGCTGCTTACCAGGCCCAAAAAAGGAGTAGATAAAGAATGAACAGCCCAAATTCTATTTTTTTTCCTTTCCCCAACTCTAAGCAGTGTATCTTTAGCTATTATTTAAACATTTTTCACTCTAACAGTGCCTATCAAACCTGTGGTGTTCCACAAGATTCTGTTCTGGGTCCTTTATTATATTCTTCCTACATGATTTTATTTGCAGCCCTTTACAGACGTTTTAAGAAATCTCCCATTTGTTAACATTTAGCTGGATGTCTTAAAGAAAAAAAACCTAACCAAAGATATTTAACAATTCCAGTATAAACATTTTATTACTGTGCAATATATGTGAATCACTGCAGTGCAGAAGGTATTCACTAGAGGGCAGTACACAAGTTTTGTTTTTATACAACTGGGTTTGAGGTATGTTTTACCATAAAGTGATGCAATAAGTTTCAGAAATGATCTTTCACACGTCTAAGTGAAACAAAGCCCTGCATCCAGGCTATTATCACATTCTAGCCAGCAAACTCGCATCGCACCCATTCTACACTCCTTATATGGGCTCCCAATATGTATGATCTCTACATGCCAGGAGCTCCCGATTATATCATCTTCTTCCAAAATACACTGCTAAATATGTACGTTTCTTCTCGCACACAACAACATGGCTAGAGATGGACAGACCTTTCAGTCTGTGAGACCAAGGCTTGAGACAGTCGATTAAAAACTTTAAAGTTGGTGTTTATTTCAAAAGGATTTTCTGTTGAGAATGTATTAGACTTTTACTTTGAAACTTTATTCTTTTATTTTAACTTTTTTATTTACACCTTATTGTATCTTTCTATAGCTGGTTGTGGTCCTTTGGCATTGCTTTTACTCTTTGTCTGTGCAGAGCTTTGTGTCCGTTTGTGAACATCACTTAAAAAATAAACTACCTTTACTTTAGTTTTAACTTTACATATGTTTTAATGTTTTAAATAAATCCTGTGTTGCAGAGTTAAATTATCATCGGCATAAAACATAGTTAAATGGATTTTGTTGACTAAACATATTGCCTGCTCTTTGGTCCCGAAACCGGGACTCTATATTTAATCTTTTACAGCAGAGAAATCCTTCAACAGTAAAAAATGAAACTATATTAAAGGCAAAAATGTCCTTGTGCAGTTAAAACAATGGCAAACTTCTTTCCCAGAATCCATGAAATGAAATACAATTGTGTCAACACAGAAAGGTTATTTGGTTTAACACAGGCATTGAAATATGTTGCAATGTCCACAACTATTTGCATGAGATAAGACGGAGGCCAACAAGGCGTAAGTGTTTATGAGCTGCTTGGTGTTGGTTAGACATAACAGATGTTGTATGATGGCCCCGGGAGGAGAATGTTAGCAGATAAAGGGTGAATTTGCCTGGTAAATTCTGCAGAGGAACATGATAAATAGTTAAAAAGGCTGCAGTGAGAAATGAAGCATTTATGTCGCAGATGAAAAGGTCAACAGCTTAGTTAAACAATGACAATCTTCCATAGACCCGGGATGCAGCACACTACTTCCCTATTCGTTTTTTTTAAGTTCTCGTCCGTCCGTTCTGAAGTTCTGGACATTTTGCAGTCTGGTTTTAAAACTGCACAGAGATTAGTGCAGTTTTTAATGATATTCTATTAGCTACTAACTCTGGTGTCTGTTTTTTTTTTTACCCAAAGATTTGTGTTCATCTTCTGATGCTGTGGATCATAAATTCTGATAGATGGTCTGAAACATTTCACTGTTATGCAGATGATAGTCAAATTTGTATTCCTCTATAATGCGTTTTTCTGTGTAGATAACTGCTTCAATGTCTGTGACATACAGGTTTGTGGTTTTTCTTGGTACACCTGGGTCACCCCAATAAATTTGAGTTATTTGGATCAGTACAACAAATTAGTCTAAATGTTTGTGTTAAAATAGATACTGAATTTAAACTTAACAGGTTAAAACCAGATGTAAAGTTGAGCTTTGTATATATTCAGCAGCTTGTCACAGTGAAGTCATTCTGAATCAGCGCTTTGACTCAGTAACACACCTTCATCACCACTTGGATGGACTGTAGTATGTTATATTTAGATGTTGGTAGAAAATGCTGCTGCACATCTTTTAACTCCTTATGTAAACATAACCATAGTTATCTGTTTTTAGCATTGCTTTTTTGGCTGCCTGTTCATTCAAATTCCAGTTTTAAATGATTTAATTTTATTTTAAATCCCTCTGTAGGCTCCCCACACAGCTACGCTCTCTCTAAGACCTGCTTATCAGCTGCTCATGACTGCTGGAAACAAAGCGGAAGCTCTGAAGAGACCGGGATCATGCATGTTTAAAGATTATATCAAAGTATTTATAAAACATGAGTTTACCTCCATCGTTATGTTAATCAGTGATTTAAAGATTCATTTTGAGCTTGTGTACACTGAATGTCAAATGTCCCCACTGGAATCCACTGAGTTACACAATTAATCAATCATTTCATAAAAAAATCCCCCAGTAAATTCTTCCCATAAAACATGAAGAAACAGAGTATGAGGATTTATGATCAGAATGAGTTGTCAGAAAGTTGCTCGTGCTGTTTAGAAATAAACTAACATTACATTTTCACCCCGCACTTCAACACAGGGTCCTCCCTTCATACATAAACAGCAGAAAACAAAGCACACATGCAAAAAATCAACAGTTTCCAGACTTTAAGTACCAGTAAGAGCTGTGGTTTGGATGTGGATATGATATGGTAATAAAGGTCAGGCTGTTCTACACCTTTGTGTGAATGTTGAACCAGGATCTTCAGCTGTAGCTTTTGTTACTGTCGACGCACTCTGAGAACTTGTGACAAGGTACTGTAATGATTAGATATTATGAGAAATATATTCTGATAATATATATATATATATATATATATACATATATATATATATAGTATATTAATATATATAGTATATAATATAATATATCTAGGGCTGTTAATCATGCTTTAAACCCAATGGTATTTACAATTATATAAAAAGAATATAAAAGAGAAAGTCTGGGAAAATGTGGCATAAATTATGAATTAACAGATGCATAGATAAATAATTAATATAAATAAAAGGATAAAAGTGAGTAAAAGTGAATAGATTAAATAAATTAGTTTGATCAATAGAAATAAAATAAATAAAGGCCAGAAAGAATTGGGTGGAAATTTTTGTGGGGCTAAAATGACCTGCTTTTCAGGACAAAGTCAGATGCCAAACAAAAGCAGTGAACTGGGATCCACATCAGGAGAAAGCAAGTGATGGAAAGATTATCAGACACGACTCTGAAAGTCTTCCGTTTATCTTAAAAAAATGTAGTGTAAGGAAAACTCAGGAAAGCAACATCACAACAAATGTTCCGTCACTCACATGATCCTGGATTTTCCTCAGAAATACCAACAGAAAATATGTTCATGTTTCAGTCTGAATATTCAGTATTTGCTGTTTTCGATGTGATGATTGTTTCTGTGATGCTGAGTTTTACAAAACATTCAACAGGCTGCAGATAAAACACACACCCACACACACACTGTCCAACATTTGCTCCAGTGTAGCCAGTTTTAACCAGTTTAATTCTATAAATGTTGCACATAATGAAACAAAATGTTTCTCTTATTACTTAAATGTTAAATGTGTTACGGTGTTGTGTGTGGAGCTCGTAGCTCCTGACATCATATTTGATGTTTGATAATTCTGTTTCCTTCTGTTAGTCAGCTAGATACATTTTTACAAGAGGCAGGGTGTGAAAAAATGTAAAAGAAAAGATTAACATAAAACTATTATATATACATATATATATATATATATACATATATATATAAGAAAGAATTGGGTGGAAATTTTTGTGGGGCTAAAATGACCTGCTTTTCAGGACAAAGTCAGATGCCAAACAAAAGC
>JBAMHV010000022.1:17802138-17814733 GCA_037177535.1 Pseudomugil gertrudae
ATAGAAACTGCTAGAGACTTAATGGACATAAGAGATATTATTATCATACGTCATTAAGCTCTGAAATGCCTTTTCATTAATATCTGTAGGTTTCTAAATATTAACATTTACTAGTGGGCCAAGAGCAAGTGCTGGCGGGCCAATTTTGGCCCGCGGGCCCCACTTTGGGCACCCCTGCTTTAAGGCTAGCATCAAAATTAGAAAAGTATTACAAAGAACAACAGGGAGCCTGTAATAACACGAAACCACAAGATGATTAATTCCATGAACACAAGCCACACAGCAGTTATATTTAAGCTAATTATTCTTATTATAACTTGTTTGTTATTCACTCAGTTTGATAAATGAAATCATCACATTAATCACTGTGTGATCACACAGAACGTTCAATGAGACAGGGACTTTCTGAGCATTTTTCCAAATCTAAATGCTTCATAAACTGTGTTGTGTTAACTCTTATCTAATGTAACGAGGGCAGTATGCTCCAGTAAATCACATGCAACTGAGTCACTATCACCAAATGATTAGTGCATGCATTTACATGTGACTGTCCGTCTCCTTTTACATACATTCCATTTCTTTACAGATTCAATTAAAACGTCACCTGGAGAGAGTTGGGCGTCTCACACGTTGCAGACAGAGTGTCTCCTGCATGCTTTACGCACCGCTGTATTCATGAGGCAGAAGTGTTGCTGCTATGTTTCTGAGGGGTCTACTATTTATTTGTGTATCCATCTTTTTCCAATGACACAAAAGGCATTTGGATATAAAAGTAATCTTTTTTACACATATTTACTTTTTTGTTTTTTTACAAGTGTAATGTAAGAAAATGAAAAGGGAAAGGAGGGAGGGGATGGGGGACAGTCCCCACTTTTCATCTTATTTTATTATATATTTTTAAAAAATACAGTGGTGGGAATCCCAGCTATTAGTAGACAAGAGGCAGGGTACATCCTGGACAGGTTATAGGGTCAACACAAGCATTTACACTCGCTCTTACTCCTAGGGACAGTTTAAAGTGGCCAGTTAACCTTATTTTCACATTTCTGATGTAAACAGATGTTTGTTGTTGGAAGCTTTTTGCTGCTTTTTGGTAGTTTAAAGTGTTTGCTTGCACAGGCTTTGATTTTATGTGCACAGTTAAGGACATTTATCTTAGTTGAAACAAAATCTCAAAGCTATTTGGTGTTAAGTTTGCTTTTTGTTGTTGTTTGTGTTTTTTGCATGCAAACATCTAGCACTGCATTTAACAGAAAGCCAGAATAGGTTCACACAAAACACAGAAATATAATTTATCTCCACCTATAAAGGATTAGTGACTGCAACTGACAGGTTTTTACTCCCCCCCAGTTTATTAAAGTTTTTTTGCCTTTCAAACCCAGCCTTCCTCATCATCATCCATCAGTCCGAATGTTCCCGCCTCATCTTTTCTTCACATTCAGACTCCACCATATCCTGTCCCATCTCTTTCATTTTCTAGCTGTACTCCATGAAGATGCTTCTTCTATTGGACATCTACCTCCAAGTAATTTCTCTTCACCAAAATGGTCCCAATGAAGCAAATTGGCTGTCTGCAGGGAATAAAAGTTTGCCAAGGTTTAGGAGTAAAACTTTGAAAACTCTAACGTAAATCAGAGAACCAGATAGGTCTGGCAGCATTTGCTAACTATCTCGCCTCAGTGGTTACATACTTCAGAATGATGTGTAGGGGTCTCTTCTTTTCATGTCCTGACAGAACTAATTTAACTTGAATTGTAAAACCCATTAAGTGGTGCACACAAAACAACACGAGCAGAGAAAGGGAAGTTTGTTGTTTCCCTGAATGAGTTTCTGCTCTTGTGCTCTCATTTTTTGACAATGAGGCTCTTTAAAAAGAAAAGAAGTAAAAAAAAGACAAAGCTAGAACACGCGAGAATAAAATTATACTCTGTCCAACAAAACATCTTTTAAACAACATGAGCAAAACATACAAACAATTCACCCTGAAAGAATAAAATGCTTCACATTTCCATTTTCTTGTTTTTTGGATTCCTTGCCAAGACTCAAATTCATTTCAAGCCAAGGTGACCTGGTTCTGTGCACGATGACGTGGTGAGGGCCTAGACCTGATAGAAATCAGCTGCTGTAAATCTGAGACACTGAACACACAAAAGCTGACTGATCCTGCACCACCGTGAAAGAATGAAGAGATTCAGGGAAGTATCGAATTAAAGATGAAACTCTTCTGTTGGAATTTCACAGCTTCAGTTTTGAAGTAAAGTTCATATAAGAATGTGCTGCTAGACGTGATATTTGTAGATAAATAATAAATAGTAGATACATTTCCCTGGTAACCATTCAGAGGATGTGTTAAAAATACCTCCTTTTGTATTACTTAACAATCATTTACAGTCCAGTTAAAATTTATAGTATTAAATTTGGGTCAGTTATGACCTTGCCCACTTCTCCTTGCGCAAGGCATTTATTTGCCCCTATTTATTTTAACGCTGAGCTAAAAATACCCTTTATTGTACTTACAATCTTATTAAGCATCGTTGCTGCTGTTTCTGTCAGGTTTACTGGCCCGGCTCTGGGAACTGGATGTGGGCGGAGCTTCGATGCTATGAGGATAACTGACAGGCGAGTTAGCCAATCAGGAAACGCGCTGAAGCTTTTAACTGTGTCCAGTCTGAGCCACCTGCAGCAGCCGAGAGGCGACAGCGTCTGTTCCGCACCGTTATATCCACCGTTACGCCACTGACACGGAGCTGCGCACAGAAATAATCCCATAGTTTTCATTTTTTTTTACAGCCTGGAAACATGTCCCCCACTTATCTGCAAGTAGCGTTTCTCCTCTGTTCTGTCCTCAAAGGTGAGTAAAGTTTCTTCTCACGCTTAATTATTTATTTTAAGTTCAGGTAACAGTGTAAATGAAGGCAACACTGCTTTAATAGCCGCGTGGGTCTTAAAATCTGACAATATCAGTCAGAAAAGTCCTGATATTAAACAGTTATGAGTTCTCTTCTGGCCTAATTACAACAAATGTTTCATTTTCTATTCAAATGTATTATTTGTAAAATATACAAGCTTTAATTTTTTCAGCAGTAAATAAAATGTAAGCAAAATGAATAATTAGTCATTCAGATGTAACTAACTGGGCCAAATAAGCATTCTTGACTTATTTTGTCACCAATTTATGCAACATTACTTTTATTAGCTACACAACATGACAAATATACTTTATGGCTTAAAATAAACAGTAGATTTAATGTAATTTGATATTTATTACTAGAAAACAGGAACAAAACCTTAAAAGTTGCTTAAAATGAATAAATATATGCTTTTTTCATTAAACTAAAATGCCTTCATGAAAATGATTTATTATCATTATATATTTAGTAGTATTTAACTTATCTGTGGAGGTGTTTTTATTCCAATAATGCATTTTGAAGAAGTTTTTGTTTAACTCTTTACTCAGTGAGAGTCTCTTTAACAGATTTGAACCTGACCCTCTGAGCGTGAACACAAACTGGAAAGCCTTCGTGTTTACTCTGTACCTCATTGTCAGCTTGCCGAAGCCTTTTGGGGAATTCTGAGTGACTCTTCAGTGTGCACTTTGTCACTGAGCGCAACTGCTGCTAAATCCATTAGTCACTCTTTGTTGGTAGTTTGAACCATTTTCTGTGTTTCAAGCATCCTCGTATGAAGACATATGCAGTCATGTGCTGGAAGCCTGCAGGCTGTGTGCCCCCTTCCTGTCATGTGTTTACTTGTTTAGAGAGTATAAAACACTGAAGGCAGGGAGTTGGTGGGAGCACCAACTTAGGGGCTTATTTCTAAAGAAGTGGTAAAACTGTCCAGCTGAAGAACTTCTAAGGGGTTGTGCTCCTCGTCCTCCTCTTTAAAGTCTGGCGCCAGACTTTGTGAAGCCCCTAATGAGACATATTGCTGATAGAGCAGAGCACACGCCTGCCTCGCTCGCACACCACATGCTTTATCATGAATGTTCCACATGTGTCTTTTTTGCTGGCCAGTCATCATGAGGTCATAACCAGAACGTGCACAACCTGCTGGGGAGTTACCGGACAGTCAGAGGAATGTGAAAGGACCGTTGTTTGCTGCATTATTTGCCATGTAATGGAAATTTGTTTCACTTTACTCCAAAACATGAGACAAGAACTGAGTTTCAGTGCGTCACTAAGTTCCCCCTGTAACACTGAAATCTGTTCCGCTCCACCTTAAAGCTTCCCTGTACCTTTGTCTTGATGTCTTCATTTGCTTCCCACCTGCCATGACATATATTGTCTTTAAATCCTCTTTTCACGCATACGTGCTGTTGTTTCCTCTGTCTTCTGGCCTTGGATGGCTGCGTGCATGCTGTGTCCTGTTGGATTAGACCTGCTCCAGGCCAGTAAATCTCGTTCTGTAATTGGAAAGCATGTGCTGGCGGAGCTTTAATTGGATATGATATGTGCAGAGGCTCTGCAAGCGAGCTCCTGCTCTAGCGAGCCATCTGTTCCCTCAGAGTTACAGTAGAAGACCTCTGTTTGCTCACATCCAAAGGACTCGTTTCTTCTTCAACCGGAGACTGTTTGATGGGCGAGGAAGCAAATAAAAAAGCCAGCAGGCTGCAAACAGAGCTGCTGGAATAAATAAAATATTTTGTTATGTATCAGATCTGATAAGGCTTCTTCAATCTGAGCTGTGTGTTGTCCTGTACATGTGTGTATCAGGCAAACACACATCAGCAGCAGGAAGAGCCACAGTTCAAACCAGGTTTATGACAGCCCAGATGGGTCATGGCAAAAAGCTGGGTTAGTTTGGCTAGGTCATCTTTCCCACTCAGACATTCATGCTGTTTCATTTGGTCTGATCAGTTGAATATTGGTTCTGCTTACTTGGATTTTTTTTGGCCCTCATTTCTATGACGAGATGCATCATTAACCAGAAGTTTAGTTTCTGAATCACTAACCAAGCAAAAGCAAATAGATTACTAAATAAAAAGCCACGGCAGCAGAAAAAACATCATCAGAAAGATGAAACCCCAACATGAGCTTCCACACTTACTTATGGCTCTTTCTTTAAATGAAGTGTAATCACAGCTCCGGTTCTGTACGTAGCAGAATATTTATTTATGTGTCATTAGCGACACTGCTGCCTGTTTCCCAACTTGCTTCTCTTTAACACAATGACTGTCTATGTGTTGGAAATATTTACAATATTTAATCTCACATTATTGCTCTGAACACGTTGGATAGCTTTGATTTGAGCATTAACTATGATAATGGCTGAATCCAGGCAGAATGACACCGTTTGATACCCATTCAATTCTTTCCAGAGCTCTTTGACTTTCCTGTTTCATTTTCACACACCAATAGTTAGACTTCGGCATGTACAGTTATGGTAAGGAGGTATTTATTTATTTATTTTACTCTAACTGGTTCTGGGAGCCCTGATTAATGAACCGTCCCAACACAAAAGAGCCGGCTGGTTAAAGGTTATCATCTCACTAACATTAAAATGACTTCATAATTAAAAGTATAATAACTTTCTATGTTTTAATGATCCAACTGTAGATCATTTGAAATAATTTAGAAATAAAAATCAGCTCATAAGTTAAATAATCATCCCTGATGTGTGTAACACTTCGTAACACTTAAGTATAAAACTACAGAACCCAGCAGTGATCGACGGGGAAGTAATGTATATATTTTTACATGATGTGCATCCTCTGATTTACACATTGGTTAATAACTGTATGATGATATGAAAATGGACTTGTTAAGACAAAAGAAAAAACAAATTAACAGGCTAAAATGAGCATGGAGGCAGCAGTATTTCATGCTGGCTGTGTGTAATAATGCTTTACACATGTAAAATTAATTTCTAAAATTGAAATGTCATGTGAAATGTGCTCAAATTGAACAGAAATATCATGTAATTTCTTTCTTTTCCTTCCATTATGACACATTTAGAAATATTATGTTGATTTTTTTCCCCCACAAATGAAAATTTAAAGACAAAATAAATATTTATTCATGTTTGACTCATTGAGGAATGCTTTATTAAGAATATTTCTCAGCATCCCTCATCCAATCAGGACTGTGCTGGTTAATGAAAATGAAAGCTTCCTCTCCGTCTTGTGAGGATGCTCCTGCTGAAACTGGCGTCAGCTGAGTTGCTTTGATGTGGCGCCCCTCAGGCCAGCATCCCGCCCGGCACTGGGGAGCCCTGCTTGTATCTGCTGGGCTCTGAAACACTGGTTTTTTAAAACCAGGAGGTCGTAAAGCACTTTGTAAGAAATGCTCACTCATTAGCTGCAGTGAAACCCAGAGTGAGCTGTAGTAATTATCTGCGAGCAGTTGTCTAGTGTGTCTTTGATCACCTTGCTTCAGAGTCATATACATCTACATCCCAGAAACAAGGCAACCAAACGCAGAACCCAGCACACAACTCGTGTTTTTAATGAGATCCTGCCTTCTGGCCTCAGGCTTCTCCTGACTTTTGGGTCACAACCTCTCTGTTCAGGTTCTGCTCTGTGTGCAAAATCTAATCTGGTCTCTGGCTCATAGGGCACAGCTGGATGTGATTGAGAAGTATTCTAGGAACGCACTTTTCCCAGCTTAACGGGACTAATAAGAAAAGAGGACATTTCAGGATTGCCACTGTGTGCCAGAAGGTTTTGGCTGCTGTTCGCAGAACTGAACAGGTTTTATTCTTTAGCTGCAGCCTAGATAAGAAATTTAGGGTGTGTAAATGGGGAAGTGGATCAGTTCATGATCGGGTGCATGACAGGAGCACTATTGTGCTGAATGAATAGAAATCCTATGGAGCACAGACCAGAACTGAAACACAAACCTGACTCTGCTATGGTTACTGATTTGAAATGAGCCAAAGCTTGGCAGCTGCGACATTTCCCCGGTAACAGATCCATACTGCTTTTGTTGTTATCTCTGTGTTATGTCATAAAAAGAGAATTGAGGTAGACAGGCATGGCAGCTTTCAGCGATCATTTATGAGACATCTTCAGTGGGGTTGGAGCAAAGCCGGACCTCCTTACCTACATCCTCCTGAGTGGGCCGACCTTAGACCCACTTGTTAGCCTGCCTGGCCCAGTCATCTCTTTTGTGTCTGTAGGAGATTATCCGGCTGTAGGTTAAATCCCTAAAGCCAAGGCTCCCAATTAGACGTGCTCACAGAGTGTGCACTTAATTACTCCACTGTTTCAACCTTATTACATACAGATATCTGTTTGTGGGTTATTACCTTCATGCCTTCATGCCTTTTTTTTGTAGAAATAATATTCTTTATTGTCCATGAAATGGATGCTCCATTATAGTTGAACAATTGATGAGTTCTACAGTGAAGAGAAACATTTTGATGGCTATTGTTCATTCACCTCAAAGACTGGGAAAGTTTGCTGTGTGAGCTTTATTTATGGCCAACATTTTCATATTATTGAAAAGAGAGAAGCAGCTCTCATAATGTCTGTGGAAAGAGAAGCACCGTGTGGTTTTGTGTTTGTCCATTAACATTCTTTATCATTTCATCTGTACTTCCTTTTGTCTCTTTCTATTGACAGTGTTGGTTTTCATGACGTGACAGTACAGTTCTGTTTTGTTTGTATGGAAAAGCTATGATGGATTATTCATTTTATATACCTCTTTGTCCAATTTGGTGTTTTAAGGAAGTAGGCGATCATCCTGGAAATTTGCAAGCTAGAGGAAGGTTACGACTTAGAAAACCCTAGAACATATTAGTACGACTAATAACTAACTAAAGCTCATATTAGATCTGATCAATACGAGATTTCAACATGCAGTGTATCATGACTGGACTATAGTTAATGAGAGCTTAAAGATCTTTTTTGTAGATGTTTTGATTTAAAATACAGTCTTGTTGATACACCTGAGCAGAACATCTCATGCATGTATTTATTTAGTGATAACTGTGATATCACATGCCTTCATTAAACCATGTTGCCTTACTTTATCTGTCTACTGTTCTCTGACATTTATAAAAATGTGAAACAATGAATAAAGAAACTAGAGACATCAAGGCTTAGAAAAATAATCTGTTTTCTTTTTTCCTGACAGCCATGTTTGTAGTACAACTAAACAAAAGAAAGACATTAGATACTTAGACATTGGTTTCTTACTTTTTGCATCATGCGAGCTGGATAAATGTTGAGTCAGGTAGAAATCTGAATTTATTTACAAGGTTGGGAATTGAAAACCAAACATCCATTTGGGATGAGTTGTAAGTCAGAGCATCATGTTGAGCATCATACTGTTTGTATACACTTACTGCAGATAATGCAGTATTTTACACCCTTTCACTGCCAAAATTTATCATAAATGTACAAGCCACTGGCACTAACGGCTGTTTGGCTCTAAGTTACTGTAGTAAAGTAACACCCACCTGACTGAACTCAGAATGGTGTGTAAACTGAAACTACTGCGCAGGAATCTAAAAAATGCCTGAAACTGGATTAATTTTTTTACAAGGTGATAAAACACAATTCGGCAGTGTTTTACTGATACAAAACTGAACATGTATAAAGTACACAATGGAATACTTGACCTTGGAGTCAAACATTAATGGAAAATAGCTCCTGTCCAATGAAACATCAGAAAAATCTAATGGACTAATCAAAGCAGGGTCAGCTAGATCTGATCTAAGAGGGTTTTCCATTAATCTTGCGCTCTGGTTATCCAATAAGATTAGTCCTATGTATTTAGATCCTAATCTAGAAGAGCTTGTCTCAAACTGATACATGTGTGTTTTACAATATTACCCTCACCCTCGTGTGGAAAAACCGAATGATGTCACTGCTTTGTTTACAACCCTCATTCCAGACAATTCATGTGCTTTCTACCTATTTTCACTCTTTAATAGTTTATCTTGATTGCTAAATGTCTTTCTCCACTCCTTGCATTTGTTCATTTTGAGGGTGGGAACAGGTTGAAGGGTGTGTACATTAACTACACCATGTCTATAAAAATGGCTCTATCACATGGGGCGTGGAGCTCGTGGTGTTTCATCTCTATATGAATCTTTGAGATGAAGACATGAGGTCACTCAGGTCTTTGTGTACACACTGATTATAATCAAATAAAACTCAAGATCTCATATTAATCTTGATTTTTTTTCGCCATTTCCTTGAAGAAAACTGCTTGTTCAAGGCGTGCACCCATCTGGCATCTTGTTCGGTCTCTTGCTACTGAAAGCAATCATTCTCTGATGAGTTTATGTTAACATGCTGAGCTATAACCAAAGACCTCCTACTGTTGGTGTCGCTCCTCAGGTGTCCTGTCGCTTCTTCAGTTTCTTCAGTGGGAAGAGGTGCAGAAGCAGCAAACTGAGTTAACACAAGGTTGGGCAGATGAAGTTGGCAGCACTTCACACTGCTGTTGTAATAAGCTGTCATTTACTGGAGTTTTCCTTTGCTGAGTCATAGCATCTGTAAACTTTTCTACACCCTAAAGAGCTTTTATGCTGCTTTTATTACAGCTGAAATCGCTACCACAGTTGTTAAAGAAACATTAGGACTTCTAATCTTCTACAAAGTAGTTTGAGGACTTTCACATGACACAGTGTTTACATAATTATGTGAACTTTGCAGGCTCAATCCTCACAGATCTAATTATTATTTTGTTTAAAGTGAGTTTAGAAACATACTTATGTATCGTTTTATAACCCAAGTGCAAAAATAGCATGTGTTCTACAAAGTTTCCCTTTCAGCACAGCGTCATGACAATGTTGTCTTAGGGCGCTTCACAGATATCAAATTGAGCCAATTCATAATGAATAATCTAGTTACGGAAAAACCAAAAGATTGGATCGAATCTTTACTACAATCCAGTCTTCCATCCTGAGCACACAAACCCTCCAGTAGAACCAGCTCAGGGAGGCCAGCCATCTGCCAACTGCCTATATTATTTATTAAAATATTATATTCTCAAACCATTGTGTAGTGTAGAAGTGACAATGTAGTAGCAATGTTTACATACACAAAATCTCTATTGGGTTACAGCTCCTTGGACATGTTCTGTTCACATAGACCTCGAAAAAGTTGCTTCAGCTTTTATGTGTATTTGTTTTATTTCAATGGAATAATTTATCTTGACATGCACAGAATTATCTAACATACCAGAAACAGATTTCTAATGCACAGAACAGAAGCCAGAAAAATACTGTTTTACCACTGTGTTTCTGCAGAAGTGTGTGTGTTATGTTATATTATGGAAATTTTCCATCCATCCATCCATTTTCTACCGCTTGTTCCCAGAGCGGGGTCGCGGGGGGGCTGGAGCTGATCCCAGCTGTCAACGGGCGAGAGGCGGGGTACACCCTGGACAGGTCGCCAGTCCATCCAGGGCCAACACACATAGACAAACAACCATGCACCCACACATTCACTCCATTCACTTTCCATGTGAGTTAAATTGGCATCTTAGGTAAAAATACAAGAAATTACATTATTTTAAGGATTTGCCTAAAACAAGTAAGAAATTTTGGTCTTCATATTATAAAAAAATTTGATTTCTAGAACACTTCATACCGACCAGCATGCTACACATGCCGATATATTTTTATTCATTCATTCATTCATTCATTCAGGGACAGTACAACTAAATATTATCACCCATAGGCAACTGAAGCAGTGTACACAAGACTTCTAGCCAAAGGCTAATTTACAGCCTCTGTCCCTGGTTAAGCTTTTCATCCAAATAAACAGAATTAACAGTTAATAATGACACAGATAAAAAAAGGTACTATACAGTTATATTGCAAGTAAAATACATAAAAACACAGTGAGTAATACCTGGTCAGTTTACTTCCTATATCCAGATAAAGTTTTCAGTGTTTACACTATTGTTAGGTTTCAGTGTTTGATGTCTTGAAACTTTCGAAAATGTACGTATGAAAATGGCTTGAAAATAAAAATGAGTTAAAATTAGTTGCTGAACACAGTATGAAGCAGCTAAAAATACAGATATTTTCCTCAGGCGTTGTGTAAAATCCAAACAGAAAGAATTTTTTCCCCTTATCTTGTTTTCATGTTTGCAGGCACACAATGACTTACACCAGCTCATAACGCTAACATTTTAAGTAATTTCTGCCATTTTAAAGCAAATATATGGCTTTATGAAAATGTTATTCCAATAAAAATAGCTTGAAATGGTGTTTACATAGAGAAGGTTTGTTTGTACAGAAGGCATGTTGGTACACAGACACTAACATACACAGTTTGTGTTTGTGTTTGAGTATGAAGGAAAAAAAAAAAGCCCCAGCTTTTGTGACTTGAATTTGAAAATTTGAGGAAAAGGGAAAAAGGAGAGATGTTATTGAGCTGATTTGATTTTGTTCTTTTGTTTCAGTTACAGAATTGACAACAGTGGAGTCAAGTGCATCTCTCACAACTTCATACATGACGACAAGACCAACCTCCAACAGTGACTATGCAGCAAGTAGCTCAACTGATTCTTTAACAGGGACAAGTCTTGGTGGAACCATTCCCACCACAAGCCTAGAGACAGACCACACAACAACGAATGCCACCTCACATTCAGACTCAAACGAAGAAACAGATCCAACAAGCACAGGCATTCAACCCACAAATGATGGTGCGGCTACAAGTGCACAGACTGCAAACAGTACAACCGCACGCATCACACCCACAAGAGGTGACAGATTAACAACTGCATGGATCACACCCACAACAGATGACAGAATTACAAATTCAGAGATCACACCCTCAAGCAACAATCCGACTATAGGTTCATCTAGCACACTCGTAAGCAGTGGTACAATACCTATGACTGCAACAAGTGCATTAATGGAGTCTACAATTACAACATCAAATACACCGATCACTCCCACAAACAACAGCGTAAACACCAGTGAAAATGAAACGACAACCAAACAAGTAACACCTACAAGCACACAGATCATATCTACAGGTAACAGTAGAACAACAAATGCAACTTTTACACTCACAAGCAACAACACAACAGCCCTTGGTAACACAACCACAAACTATGTAACTACAAGCGAACCAGTCACACCTACAAACAACTCAACTACAAGTGAACCAGTCACATCTACAAACAACGCAACTACAAATAAACCAGTCACATCTACAAACAACGCAACTACAAGTGAACCAGTCACACCTACAAACTACGCAACTACAAGCGAACCAGTCACACCTACAAACAACGCAACTTCAAGCAAACCAGTCACACCTACAAACAACTCAACTACAAGTGAACCAGTCACACCTACAAACAACTCAACTACAAGTGAACCAGTCACACCTACAAACAACGCAACTACAAGAAAACCAGTCACATCTGTAAACAACGCAACTACAAGCGAACCAGTCACACCTACAAACAACGCAACTACAAGCGAACCAGTCACATCTACAAACAACTCAACTACAAGCGAACCAGTCACACCTACAAACAACGCAACTACAAGTGAACCAGTCACATCTACAAACAACGCAACTACAAGCAAACCAGTCACACCTACAAACAACGCAACTACAAGCAAACCAGTCACACCTACAAACAACGCAACTACAAGCAAACCAGTCACACCTACA
>JBAMHV010000022.1:17815401-17826750 GCA_037177535.1 Pseudomugil gertrudae
ACAAGTGAACCAGTCACATCTACAAACAACGCAACTACAAGCAAACCAGTCACACCTACAAACAACGCAACTACAAGTGAACCAGTCACATCTACAAACAATGCAACTACAAGCAAACTGGTCACACCCACAAACAATGAAACAATATCAAATACGTCTATTGCATCTACAACTGCAGATGTGACTTCAAGCAGTGGAATCACAACTACAAGCAACAATGCAACTACAAGCACACAATTCACACCCACAAACAGCATAGTTACTGACAACCCTACGACTAGCAACAACACAATGATCACAACACCAACAACAGGCTCAGTCACTACAGAAAGCTCTCCTGCTGTAATAACTTCCTCTTCACTAACCAACCCTACTAACACCTCTCCCGAGAACCCTGCATCAGCCACCACATCTTTTTCTTCCACTGCCACCACAAACACAACACGCACAGCTGGACCCCCACCTGCTTCACCTACCTCCATTGCTACATCTGGCTCTGTCTCTTCAAGCACCTCTCCAGGCAGTAGCACTGCACTCCCCACTGGAATGACCACCACCCTTAATTCCTCAACAGTAACATCAGGAGGTAATACTGTCTGCATGATACTTTTTTATATTTGTTCCTACATTTAGAATACTCTACAGTCATTTAGCAGGAGCTTTTCTCCAAAGCGACTTACATGCTCTAACGTGCAGGTGAGGGGGATTTTTCTGGGACAATACTTTTTTATGAGCGAATGGTACTAAAGGCTTGTTTGTCTGTATTTTATGATGAATTACCAGCTTTGTGCTCCTTGGCAATTCTTTGCATAGCTTTACGGGAGATCATGTATGTCCATATTAGTAGTGTAGACATTTGTTTTGCCATCTGCTTACATGTTGTCTCATTTTTGATGACAGTGACAGACCAGCCGACAGAAACTCCCTCAACAATTGTCTCATCCACTGCCACTCTGACCTCCAGCACCACCACTCCCACCACCAACAATAGTACTGCCAACATTGTCACCACCCCGCAGCCGACAGAGAGCACTGTCAACCCCTACACTACAGCTCTGACCAGCCCCAGCCCCAGCCCCAGCCCAGTCATTGGTGTGTATGGTTTTTTCTTCTTTTATGGTTGAAACCCCCAAAAATTTACGCTACTCCAGTCATAATACTAGGTTACATAATTATTACCCAAAGCAGTTTTTCTAACATTATCATTGTGATTGGCTGCACAGTGGCGCAGTTGGTTAGCTCTGTGGCCTCACAGCAAGAAGGTTGCCAGTTCGAGCCTGAGACGGGGCAGGGTGTTGAACCGGGAATCTTTCTGTGTGGAGTTTGCATGTTCTCCCCATGTTAGCGTGGGTTCTCTCCGCGTACTCCGGCTTCCTCCCACAGTCCAAAGACATGCACCTTGGGGATAGGCTGATTGGAGACTCTAATTGCCCATAGGAGTGTGTGTGTGTGCATGGTTGTTTGTCTATGTGTGTTGGCCCTGTGATGGACTGGCGACCTGTCCGGGGTGTACCCCGCCTCTCGACCATTGTGAGCTGGGATTGGCTCCATCCCCCCGCGACCCCGTTAAGGGAAAAGCGGTAGAAAATGGATGGATGGATGTTATTGTAATTCTTGAACAAATGTTTATTTTGTTTATGTGTTGCTCTAAAAGATGGAGGTTATGAATGAAAAAAGGCTTTTTAAAAAATATTTTAGATCAAATCTTGATATTTTGTGAATAATATTTAAGTACCAATACTAGTGAATACCAACACTCCCAGTAAATGAAATTTCGTATATGGTACAGTATATTTTCTCAATGAGGTCAGTCAGAAGTACCATTTTTGGCCAGTAGACCTCTGAAAAGCAACTATCTAATAAATTCAAGTAGATTCTTTAACAATTTTTTTGTTTCCATTAAAAATTCAAGAAATGATAAAGTAAGCTTTTAACATTTCTCATTGAATAGTTTTGGATTTAATGTTGGGGGGGTGTTATGATTTCATTAGATGTTTAAATATCCTTTTATATGTTACTGGTTACAAATAAAGGAAGATGTTACATATCACAAATAAAAAGGTTCCAGTCTTGCCTAAAAAAGCCCTGAAGACTCTCAGGATGAAATAATGATGCAGCTGCAGCTCTAAACCTCTGTCACTTTGCACTATATGAACACTATGTCTGCAAAGGTTATCTCTGATTAAGTGAATCAGAACAAAAAGATGTTTCTGTACAGACAGTTCAGACATGATCTCCAGACCTTGTTTCAAAGTGAAACATCTTCTTCCATCTCATGCACAGGTTTCTGTGCAATCTTGTTGAAAGACAATTAAAAAAAAAGTTATCTGTGTTTTTGTTAAAACTGACACTCTGAAAACATAGTCATGGCACTTTTTTGCTTTGTCTCTCATCAGTGTGTCCTGCCATCCCTTGTCCTGTTGAGAGCGTCTGTCTGAACGGCACATGCCAGTGTCTCACTGGGAGCTACTTGCTGAACGGCCGTTGTGCACGTGGTGAGAACGAAGTGCATGCTTGCATTGCAACAGAGATAATCCTGCAGTTATGGTGTGAGATTGCCAGGTTTTGTTCTCTTCTTCTTCTCTTTGCTCAGCCCAAGTGTTCCCAGGCAACATTCAGCTCAGCTCCCTGACATATGACGATCAAATGAGCAACAGGGCTTCAAGCATCTTCCAGAGTACAGCAGCGGACATTGCAGCAGCGGTAAGCTGAGCAGTCATGGAGCATGTTATTATTATGCTCTATTCTCGCTCATCATATCATGTTTGTCCTGTTTTGCAGTTCAGAGACATTCTCAAAAATGAGCCAGGGTACATTCGGTCTGACATTGTTAAACTTGAGTGAGTATTTTCTCTTTATGCTCCACTCAAAAGACACCATGTCTCATAACATGAATGTGTCTGAGCCCTGCTGCTTTTCATTATTTCTCCAGGCGTGGAAGCTTAGTAGCAAGTTTGAACATCCGGTCTGAGGTTCTTCGACTTCAGTGAGTAGATTCATTCAATACGCTGCTGCACAAACAGCTCTACTAATGTCACCAAGGTGTTTCAGCCCTGTTGATGCTATGATCCTACAGACGTGGAAGCGTGATAGCAACTGTGAATAACATCTTTGAAAACACCAATGTCACCCAAGAGTCTCTCTATCAAACCATTCAAAAGGCTATAACCAACTCGACTGGGTTGCTCAGCAATGCGTTATTCACAAGTAAGAACTGACTGAACACTATGAAGGTGTTACTTCATGTCCCTTTTTTAATTTAATGTTTGTTTTGTGTTTGTTTTATCTCAGCCACAAGGCTATGTGAGCAGGAGCCATTACCTTGTGACGTCTCCACAACAACGTGCACAGATAGCAAAGGCCGGGCAAATTGCTCCTGTAAAGAGGGATACATTTTCACTGTGTACTCAAGCACCAGCTGCAGAGGTAACATATATCTTTTTAAAAATAGTTTTTATAACATTTTTAATGTTCATTCAGCTCTGCATACAAGTCATATATATAAACTGTAGGATTGGGCGACATGTTGTGCCATTTTTCAGCTGATCTACAGTCCAGAGAACTGTAACAAAAGCTTCTTATCCTCACTGAAAAACTTGTGTGTGGGAAGGAGGGAGGGAAACAACAGGGAGGGAGACTCGCAGACGAGGTCAAGAGCTGCAGCCTTTTCTCCCTACTGACCCCTGACCCCATCTTCATTTATCTCGCTAATCTATTTTCATTTAAACTGTGATGTTACCCAGGAAACAAGCAGAGGAATCGCAGCCTTGCATCTGTGTGTGGCTGTAACCAGTGAGATCAGCTGTAGGAAAATCCTTTTAAGAATAAGCCTCAAACAAATTTCATTTCCTTTGCAGAGAAAAGCATGCTGTATTACAGCGTGCTTGTTTGTGATGGTGATTATTTACGGCATGCAGTAGTGAGTCTGAGACTTTAGCTTATGTTCTCATCTTACAAAACATGTTGTGTTTCTTTGTGTAGCCTGTCCCAGTGGTCAGAAGGCCCAGAAAAATTCATGCATACCGTGAGTACACACATTTTGAACTTAGTGTGTTATGTAAGATGTGTGTGTGTGTGTGCTGAAAAGGTACTGTCTCCCCTATGTGGATTCAGTCTTAAACTCCAGTGACATGCTGCTGTTTTCTTTCAGATGTTCATTTGGGTTTGGTGGCTTCAACTGCAATGACTGTGAGTGATTTCGCTGTTGCAAAGGGAAATTGGGGCAGTCATGTTCATGTTCTGATGTTCAGAAGGCTCAATTTGTGCTCATCTGTGTGTTCACAGCGTCTCTGCTGGCAGTGGTGATCATCTCATGTGTGCTAGGAGGAGTTTTACTCATCCTTATTCTGGCTTTCCTCATTTACCTATGCTGGTGAGAATATAACGCATCACTAATCCTCCCAACTTCCCCAACCCCACCTTTTATTCTCTTCCTATTATGACTTGCTTGCAACTCTACAGATTATCAAAGAATCCGGAAGCACTTTCATCCACTGCACCTGTGTAGAGGTGATTTTGAGGATTTATGAATCAAAGAAAACAAGTTATACTGTAAGGAGGCCGGTTTTACCTGAAATAGGTTAAATAATGTTTAATTGACTTTAATTCTATTAAGAAACTGCTTTATATTCAATAAAGCTATTTGAAATTTAGGATATGTTGTAGCAACAGCATTTTATCTTCAGCTGAAATTGTTTTGACAATTTAAACCCAGATTTAATTTTGTTTACACCTGTAAAAGTTTAAATTTTCCCCCTGACTGATCGGTTACTTCATGTGTAATACAGATTAGAGTCTGCCGATACAAACTTCTTCTTTTCCTTAATTTCTGTCCTTTTCCTTTCACAAATGAGAGTATTACAGACTATCGTGTATTTACAGATGCTGATTCATAACTTCTTGTTCAGTACCTTCTGCTTTACTTGGAGTTTGCCTGCAGGACACATGCAATGTGTTTAGTGTCTGTTAAGTCAAACCACCAACTTTTCGACAGTCTTCACAGCTTTTGTTCCTTAACTATAGAGTTAGATAAAGTTTTCTGGCACACGTGCAGTTGTTTGCCTTGTGACAAAAGCAGCTTTCAACACAAACCTGGGCTTACATGGGTGTTTGAACAGAGCCAACATGTTGTCTTTTGAGGATGAATTGTGTATCTTATTCTCATGGAACCTGCACCATGTCATAGAGATATACTTTATAATTTCTGCTCCATCTATTTAACTCTTACGTAGATATTTGTCTTAAAAAAGCTGCAGTTTAATTCACATCTAATATTTCATGTGTATTTACAGCAACAAACATAAACCACAGTGAAGCTTTTTATCCCTCAGCCTGAATTAAAATACTGTCTAAAAAAACAAATTAAGCTGCACACATTTTATAATCTCTACTCTTTGTATGCCAGGAGGGCATGCTCGAAGAGTGACACAAACATGCGTGGCAGCCCGTACTCATTAGATGACTCAAACAAGCCGTGGCCCACTGCCATTACCCCGATTCCACGAGCCTCCACCAACTGGGATCCGTCTCCTTCCATAGAGATGACAGAAGGGGGAAGCGCTCATGCCCTTGTGGACAAAAAGCAAAGCAACGGCTTGGTGAGTTCTCATGTTTGCTCTCATACTGTTTTATGAATCTTTGTATATCAATCAGCCACTGAATTAGCCTTGAGTTTGTTAACCCGTCTAATCAACCCATCTCTGTTCACCTCACCTTTCTTTATCACTCCAAAAAAAGATAACGCACGTACACAAACTTTAATGTTAAAACCTGACTCACAGTTGTATATTTACCCAATCATCCAGAATTCACATACAGTGTTGCTAGCATTAGTCCCCTCCCCTGCTCCCTGCTTTGCCTGACTCACAGTATGTTGCTTTAGGGGTTGCACCTGAAGCAGAATGGATGGAAAAAGGTAAGGCACGGCTTTGCTTTTAGATTCTGATTTGCTTTGATGCCCCCCCCTCTAATAATTTAGACAGTGAAAAAAATGGTGATGGTGTTTCTGGGGTATGGGAAGCTTCATGAGATCTTTATGAAGCTGTTGTGGAAATCTGTCAGCCTCCATTTTTTTTGCTAATCCTAATAAATGAAAGTTGAATTCTCATATGGCGGTAGTTTGGGAGTAGCTCTGCAGAGTTATCAGTCCACATTGGTGAGTGGTTTATGTGTGTATGTGTTTACTTTTCTGGGTGTTTGCATGTGAATGTGCAAAGTCACAGCTTGTTGCAGAAACTAAACTACGCTGTGCTTCTACTGACGTTTCAGTCGGGATCGTACGATCTCAACCCCGAAGCAATGAAGACCTTCAAAGGTAAAAATACATCCCGGTACTCATATCTGGTCCAAGGTCACGAGAACCCGTACTTCCTGCCGGGAGATGAAAAGAAAAACTGAGAAAGGAGGATCAAAAAGAAGTTTGGAAACTCTGGAACTTCAGGCACATTTCCTGAGCAGGTCCAGGCCATTTATAAACACACTACGTATTATGAACTTTTTGGAATCACAATGGGCACAAAACTGTAACCAAAGAACTTCATTAATTCCAGCAGAAACACTTTTTTTAAAAATAAAGAGTTGTGTGCTTTATGTCTGCTTTTAAGATACGTGGCCAGCAGATGTCGCTGTTGCTTAATAATTGTGGTACAGTAGGGTGTTTTTTTAAAGATTGTATTTGATGTTTTATGTTTTTTCTTTTTTTAAATCTGAAAAATCACTGTAGTTTTCTAAGAAAAAAGGAGCTTATTACTTTTGCTAATTGCACTAAAGTGTCTGTAAAGTTTACCATAAATTTCTCTGGAATCAAAGGTGAATTGAATGTGGGCTTTGTGGGGTTGCTGTGTGTATTTTTAGGGGTCTGATTGTTATTTTTAGAGAAATAAATCCTGAATGACTAAAGGGGCTGGATCCCTGGTTGAGGCTGTATTTAAAGGGATTTCTTTTGTAGCAGTCTAATGCTGAATATTTTTTGGAACTGCACTTGCAAAAACGTGCCTGTTGTAGTGGTCTGTCTGATAAATAGGAAACATTATGCAAATCTGGTGATAAAGCCGGTCTCAGATGTGCCAATTATCACTTGTGTACATTTCTTTTTAAGATTCTATATGAATATATTTATCCACGTGTGTATGCGGCCATGCACTGTTTTATAATGTGTGAATTTTTTATTGTAAAAAAGTATTCATCCAATGGCAGAAAATGTGTGTGCAGTTAAAATAAATTAAGTTAAACAAAAAGCAGAGTTGTTTTTCATCATTTCAGGAAGCTGACGGCATGACGATGCCAGCAAGTTTATCATTCCTGTTTTTAAAAGCCTGTTTTGTTTCTAAGGAGGTTTATTTGTAGCAAATGTCCTTTACTTCAGATATAAATAGTTAAATGATAAAAAGAATGTATTGAGGGTACTTTACACTGTTTTTTCTTCTTTTTTTTCTGTACTGTTGTTCATGTCACACCTGTTTTCAATCAGCTAATCAGTCAGTGGGTCCGCTCCTTCACCAGCAGCTGGATGATGAACCCGGGAGAGTCGGGTCTGGATGGAGCAGAGTGAGTTTACAGATAGAAATGGGATTTTCTAAAACAAGTCATGAATCTTTCAGGGCGAACTTGATAATAAATTGATTTACATAGCTGCATCCAAAAGCTAGTAAAAGGTAGAAAGCTAAAGTTGAAACCTTTTTGTTTTAAACATATAAATATGATAGTGAGGACACAGGAGCCATAAACAATGAGGATGTATAAGAAGTTTCCATAGGGTTTAATTTGAGTTAATATCATAATCGTCAGTTTCAGACATGCACAGGTGTCTGAAATCATTACCAACAACAAAACTTGTCATGTTTAGGCCTGAATCTAGACATACGGAGCCATTTAGTAATCCTTTCAGTTCATATATGTTCCAGTTCACTCATAATGTAGCCACCAATGTGTTGTGTTATTCCTGCGTGTTTGTAAATATTTAATTTAGCACTTTTAGCTAATTGTGTCTTGCATTTTGTATTTTACTTGTATTTTCTGCTCAGCAGTCCTAAGACTGGAGATAGAAATTAGCTGTGTTAATCTGCGTATGTGTTCTTTTGCAAACATCTTCATCACTTAAGCTGAATAACTTTAGTTGCTGCAGTTCATTTGCTGATGGCCTGTGGACTTAATTTAATGACTTTATGAATAACTGTCTCGATGTCAGGACGCTTATGATGTGTTTGTGTAGCCTTTACTTGACTGGAAGTGTGCTGCTGTGGTTCCTCTTATAAACTGGGATTTGTTTTGATGGGATGACAAATCTGGCTTTACCAGGCCTTAATCTTGGAGAATGGGTCACTGGAACAAACTGACTAGTGAACAGGATGTTCAACTCAGATGTTGTGTTGATTTAAGTTTGCATGCAAGGGGTAAACATATGGATGTAGATGTGTGCATATGTACTAGCCTTTGGTTTGGATTTGAACCAATCTAACAGAGGAAAGAGGGCAGTATAAACTAAATCAGAATGAAAAGGAAGAAATGTGTGAAAACCTTGCTAGTCCATTAAAATGACTTACTGTTTGTCTGTTTTTCTTGGACTGCTGGGCAACCCTTCTGTGGAGGAATGTGCTACCAGCCTGCCAAGTTCTGGAGCTGTCTGCTGTAGCACATCCCATCAGCCCACAGACTCAGCTGACTGATCGATAGACCACTTAGCAGCCTTGAGCTACACATCCAAGTCATTTGACCTGCAGGAGCTGTGGGAATGAGCATGCAATCCAATAAGCATCGAGTCTCAGAATCAACTGGGCTGGACTGTGTGAGGAACCCCCCACCCCCCCCAGACAGATGCCAAAAAGACAGCTCTGCAGCTTAGGTGCGTCTTAGCTATTCTTTCATTCATGGTGTGATAATGATCTGGATTATTCAAGATAATACCCACTAAATGCATCTAAATTAATTTTTAGGTTGATTATACTAGGTCCAGGTGAAGTGTAGAAAGGGAGACATTTTTCTTCACTAGTTTGTCCATTATCATAAAATGAAATTACATAATTTAGGTAAGGAAATACAGATAAGTATTTTATTCTATCCTGCTGTCAGTGAGCAGATGCTTAGTAAGAGACAGCATAGATAAATGCTAGTCAGTTGCAACTCTAGTTGGACTCAGGTGTCCTGGAGTGCTAGAGGCTGTGATTTATATTTATTTGTTCTCTTTTTTCCCCGGTATCATCTGGGGGAAGCAGTTTATTCAGTGCTGAATTTCTGCAAGAGCTGGACAAATCTCTCCAAGTCAACCTGATGAAGTGCAGAAATGCTATTTGAAGAGCTTGTTTGGCAGGTCGATCCAACACTGAGGAACGTAAACCTGGAAGTAGTCAGCTGCTCATTTAGTCCCACGTAGTGGTGGTAGCCTTTACGTGTATTTTACTGGTTGAGCGTATTTGTGAGAGGAAGTGTTGCCCTGGATTAACGAGTCAAAAAAGACATGAGCCGAGTTGTTGTTTTGTTAGTCACAAACAAAGCTTTGAATTTGATGCACGCTGCATGTGGAAGCCCGTGAAGCACAAAGCAGCATATGACACAAGCTCTTTTTGTTCTGGCCAGGCTGCTGTATTCTGAATCATCTGCAGAGGTTTAGCCGAGCCTGCAGGCAGGCCTGCCAGTAAAGCTGTGAAGTGAGAGCGAATCAGCAAGTCCGGGCAAGCAAGGCCACATGGACCTTACAGGTCAGCTGGTTTGTCCAGCATGAAGTAAAGATTCCGGGCAGCAGATGAATGGCACATGTGGGAGTGAACTTCACAGAGGTAAGGAAGGACTGGCTGGACAGACTATGAGCTCATTGTTAGACAGATTTAGCTGAAGGTGGTGAGCATTCATCCAGAGACATGGATCAGAAAATAGAATTATTATTAAAAACTCTGTTTTTTATTGGTATTTATTCACTTTACTGAAATAACACTTATGTTTTCATACTGTTGCCATGTGGACACATGCCAGCTGCCAAACTCATCCCACCATTTTTATTATGGTGTTGCTGACTGGACACAAAATTCTGTTTAGACTGGTTTAAGAACTCTGAAGACAACAGTAAACACACAGTGTTCTTGTAGTTACTAAGATAAGATGATAAGAGTACTGGTTGTGTGTATTGGCAAGGATCTAGTGATACTTATCACATTACAGGGGGAACAATACAATATACTGTGATATAAAGCTGCTGTAAATGTGAATTTCCTTCTGGGTATAATAAAGTACTTTAAATATTTTTATTTTATATAGAGATAGTAATAGATAATGTGATTTTTCTTTATCAACAATCAAAGGTAAAAAATCAGAAAGTTTGCTTGATGCAAAATAAAATTGGCAAACTTTATGAATAAAAAATTAAAATCGAGCGTTGCAATGACGTTTAGGTCCCCAGTTAATGCTTTTATTCAGCATTATTCAGTATGTTATTGTCTTTTTAACAATCATTAATTTAGAGTAATGGTAGTTTCTTATGATCATGAACTGCTCTCGCAGACTGATATTTGTAAGGTGCATATGAGATCATTCTTGTTATTCACATCTGCGATGCAGAATCTTGGAGCATCCTAAAAACAAACGGCAGCATATGAAGCAGATGATACTTTGCAAACACTCCAGTTTACACAATACGCCAAACAAAACAGTCCCATAAATTTCTGCCAAAAAGCTCACAAAGGAAGCTGAAACCACCTGCTCCTATTTTACTGCCTCCTTCTTCTTCTGTTCTCGTCTGTGTCACAGAAAACTGCAAATCACTTGCACTAATGCAGCTCTGCAGCAGCCGGTGGAGTTTATTAAAGTATGAAACCTTTCCCAGAATCTGTGTGGGTCTCAGCTACCACTCCATCTTCCACTGAATGTCCATTTGTCCTCCTCTCAGTTTAACTCCGTATCATCCGTCAGCTTCTGCTTGGTCACAGAGATAAGTTTCATGCTTGACAGAAGGGGACATTTCTTTCCGATAAACTTTCATAATGATAGTATATTTAATGTTTTGTGGGATATTTGAATGTGAAAAAATGTTATACCATAAATATACCATTCAAGTATATGTTTGTGGGTTTGCTGCATCAGTTATGATCACTTGACTCTTATTCACTCTGTGCTAATTGTACTTTTATATGCAGATTTGCATTTGACTGTTTAAAGGAAAAGAGAAATAACCGTTTGCAAACGCACCATTTAATATTGGCCGGTCTGCCCAAGGAATGAAAGCAAAGCTAACAACAGAAGACTATGTTAAAGGAGATATTTGATGCTTTTAAATCCTTTTAACATATAAATCATTAATTTATTGTCTGTATAAAGTAGAACTGCAATGCTTTGGTCTGAATTCCTGCTTATTCTCGCTCCACA
>JBAMHV010000022.1:17854896-17866473 GCA_037177535.1 Pseudomugil gertrudae
ACTAATAATCAAACTCTTCAGCCATGTCTTGTTGAACTATAAGAGATGTCTTATATAGTTTACAGATATTTTTGCTAGTTTGTTTGGCACAACCTGGAATAAATCCCGTGCCTGTGACACGTTGACAATATTGGTTTAAAAATACTGCCAAGCAATCACCATCTCAAACCAAAACCTTAATAAATAACAATATAAATGAATAAGAAAATGAAAGTAGAATTAATAAATGCTTCTATGGTAAGCGCCATTTGTTAATCTGGAAACCTAATCTCTGCCCAAATACACAGCAAGCTAAAGTTTAGCTTTATTTTTAAATAAAGGCATATGAATAAACATAAAATGTAAATATACATGATTATAACATGGACTCATTTCCATCTTAAGCCCCTAAGCTCCTAAGCAGGCCAACATAATGTAACAATACAACATTCTTAAGGATAAGAACGTCTCCAAACAATAAGGAAAGTTAGGAAAAGGAAAATAAAGGCAAAACAATAGAAAATGCACAAGAGCAGAGGTGAAAAAAAATGGACAGAAATGGGAATCAATGTTTCTGAACAGGTCTTGTTGGTTCGACGACTGTCCAAATCGTATCCTGCCTCTCACTGGTTAACTGGAATAGGCTCCAGCTTTACAGACAGCCTGATTTGGACTAAACGGTATACAAAATGTGATGTACAAAAAAAATTTATAAAGATAAGACAGAAAAGTCAGGAAAAAGACAAGCAGAGATGTGTGTCATTGCCTCCACACCTGCCACGGAGGAGAAGTGATCGAACGTATCAGCTCAGTGACCGGGTCATCAAACAGTCCTGATCTCAGTCTTACTAAAAACTAATGGAGAAAAAATGATCTGTAACAAGGCTTCAGCCTGCAAAGCCGATCTGTCCACTGTCCCGAAAAGTCCTCAAAGAGTTTAAGCTGTTACTAAAAGCCAGAGGAACTGAAGTACTAGCGGTAATAATGGGCAGCAGCTGCAATACATGGAATATCTGGATCATTTCTAGCCATGAAGATAAACAGAGACTAAAAACATACAATGCATATATTTACATTTCTAATAACTTATACTGTATATTTGTCTCTAATATGAGGCTGCAGTAATAATCTGGTTTTACCTGTAGTCCCAGTCGCAGGGCTCGATCACGCTAAAGATAATCCCAGCCATCAAAGAGGAAGACAAACTGAGGGAGAGCAAGGTGAGACATGCTGTGATTTATGTGTGTACTGCTTTATTTTTAAGCAATCATATCATCATATTCATTTATTTATACATTTCTCTAATTCTGCATTCTAGGTATTTATGAGAGCTCTGTTTGACTACATCCCTCTGGAAGACAAGGCAACGCCCTGCCAAGAGGCGGGGCTTCCATTTAAGCGAGGAGACATCCTGCAGGTGGTGACGCAGGATGACCCCACGTGGTGGCAGGCCAAGCGGCTAGGGGACAGCAACCTGCGGGCTGGACTCGTACCCTCCAAACAGTTCCAGGAGAGGTGAGAGCTTCCAGAGGTTAAATAATTTAAAATCTCTCCCAACGTTCACCCAGATGCCACCGATTTATCTCATTCAGCCATTTGTAATCTTTTAAATCACATTCATGTGTTCCACTCTGAGTGGTCAGCTGATGGATCATCACAGCAGTATTGGGGTGGGGGTGGGGATATTAAATAGAAATGCGGCGTTCAATAGGCACACATTTATACTCAACGTGTCATAATCCTCCAGTAAGATGATCTAAGCTGTTTGGGAGGTTCATGCCACACACCACAGCCACCGCTGGATTAATAAGCACAGCCTGGACACGGACAGAAAGCATGCATGTGTTTGTTTGTTTGTTTGTTTTTATAAACATTTAGGTGGAAAGCAGAGCAGTTTGGATGGATGTTGCATGAGATTAGCTCAGTTCTGTTGTCTTTATGGATAACTGACTGGGCTTACTGAACCAATGCTCCTGTTTAAAGGAATTCACATTTTTTAGCCAAAGCTATAAAAGAGATGCTTGCAGTGATGAGGAGACAGAAATGGCGAATAAATCAACCATGAAACAATAAGAAATTCACTCAAAAGTTTGAACTTTTTGACCTTTCTCTCCACAATTCTGCTTGCACTGCCTTTGTAATGTTTGCATCCTCTTTCCCCAACAACGTTTTCCTGCTGTCTGCTTCCTCTTTCTTTCCCGATGACTCTCACCCTGCCTTTACCGTCTTTGCTTCTCTGTTGTGCTGCACATTCCTCCAGGCGACTGGCCTACAGGATGAAAATGGGCACACTCCCGAATCCAAAATCCCCTAAAAAACCTGTGTGTAAGTTTCTGCTTCTCTAGTATCTACTTCTTCTTTTCATAATTACAGTTTGTGATCTGCAGCACTTACCTCTCCTTTCTGTTAATATATTCAGCCATTACAGAACAAAAATATTTCCTCTGCTAAATGTTTCATTGTAGTCTGATGCTTATAGACCATAGCTTATAATTAGCATTCTTCTTCCTATAATTACTGTATATAATTCATTGACCATCCTCTGGTGCAGGCATGTTTTTAAAAGGATGAGAGAGAGATGGAGGTAGGGAGGGAGGGAGGGAGGGCTCACAGATATGAATTAATCTCTTTCATGTTTAGTCCATCTGGCCAACAAGTGCCTCAGTACATCCAGATAGCAACAAACTGCCACAACAATTCCCCCCACTTCTCAGTGACTCCACTGTAGATGACATGTAAATATCCAGGTGAGTGGATGAAGAGAGTGGCTCTTTGTGCAATGTAAGCTGCAGGCGATCTGATTAGGACTGAGCCACGGGAAGATGAGAGCTAAGCAGGATGGTGGCTTTGCCATGCAGCAGCTCTCCCACAGGGACTCTCCAGTCTTGGCCTCCTTCCATCTAAATACCAGTAGGAGCTTTTAAAAAGTGGGTCCCCCTCCTTGTCTCTGACGTCAGCTTAGTGACGGGGTTCTTATGTTTGTAATCCGTGAAAACGCGCTCTCCAAACGTAAGTGCCCCGCAGACGCATCCGCCTGTCTTTTCTGTCTTTAATGATGTTTTGCTCTTTCATCTTCTTTGCTGCAAACTATCAGCTGAACAAGGATGCGACAAAGGTGGGTCCACGTGCACACACAAACATCCATCCGCATTAGAGGTATTCACAAGGCCTTCCAGCCTGAATGTGTGTGCGTGAGTGTAAAGCTTGCATGAGTGTTAGTGGGGTGTGCGCATTTGGGATTTCTACTGCTCGCAGCTTAATTCCTTCCCTCCTGCTGTTAGAGTAGCAGACCAGAATAGAGATTCTTAGCAAGGCATGATGTATGTGTGAGTGTATGTGTGTGTTACACTGATGTGCAGGCACACCAGCGCCCCTGGAGACTTTGACCCAACCAAGCAGAGGCTGTAAAAGATAACAATGGCTCTTTTCTTTTCAGTCATCCTCTCTTCTTTTTTTTAAGCTGCTAGTTTTCTCTTCTATATGCTGTTTGTGTGTCTTCTTTCTGATTTTGATGCATGCTGCCATAAATAAAATGACACAGTATAGACCCAGATGAATAGAAATGCATAACACTGCTTTATTTAGGGATTTCTGGAAAGTTTTGGGGGATTTGTTTGACTCTTTGCAGGGAGATGAAGAGCAGCTGCCTCTCTCTTCTCTGTATGAAGCGTTTGTTAGTGGCTTTTGCCTCCAACAGTGTCCCTTCATAAACTCTGGGCTACCACTCCATCCTGCTGCTGTCTGTCTACCTGGTTGCTGGACCCTGCCTCCCCTCTCTTGTGCCCTTGGCCCACCCACCTGCCCTCCTCTCTTTAACTTTTCCAGGTCTCTTACCCCGTGCTTATCCCCTTTCTCCCCTGCTTGCCTCCCTACAGAGGACTGTGACTGTGAGGGCTATTTCAATGGACAATACATAGGTGAGAGCGTGCACATCTTTCTCCACCACCTTCCTATCTGCTCTTTGCCTGCTGCAGACTGGCTGTGCGCTGCCCCTACCCATGGGTGCTTTCGGGCTGGGGGTGAAAATGACTGCTCAGGGGCTACCTGTCTAGGGTTGAAGTATGAGATGAAGAGCAGAGGTTTAAATAAATGCTAAGGCACTGGAAATGACCCAAATGTTTTGGTGTTGCAGCAAAATTAATGTCTGGTAGTGTTGTAGGAAGCATCTCCCACGTTTGCAGATGCCAGAATCAGACTGCTGCATAAATAAGATGCATCAGTGTTAAACTGTTAAAAATATTATTCTACAGAATCAAAACAAAGTTCAGGTTTCCACAATTTTGCCAAAAATGTCTCCTCAGTTTCTCAGTCGCGTCATGCTAAATTGTGCATTTTAGACTGGGGACGTATCAGAGGCAGTCACTGCACAGCTGGGGTGTCTTCTCTTATCTCATTGGAAAACATAGTGAAGCTAAAAGCAAACCTGATTAAACAGGTTAAATATCTAGTATATTTTCTCTGACATGGAGATGACATTAATTCAAATTTGCTTAAAATTTCCATGATGTTTAACTAACCAAGGTTTCTGTTTTACTTGTAGATTTATAAAGTCAAACTTAAATTTCCCTTAAATAAATATTCAGCCAAGAACTACAGGGTTCTACAAGAAATGAACTCCTCTCAGCAGCTTGTCGTTAAGAGTTGGCCAATCACGTTGACCCGTTAATCTGATTCAGGTATGCTGCAGCAAGAAACCTCTAAGTTGCAGGAGGCAATTTAAAGTCTGACTTTGGACACCTCTGATTTGAGAAAAAACACTAATAATTTAAATACAGAATTGTACTTTTTTTTCTCTCCTGCACGGAAATGAGCTGATCGGGGATTGGCATCTAGTCTTTGTCTCCAGCGAACTTACGTTACCAAATCTGGCTTTGTAGCGCAGAACTCAGTTTTACAAGTAAAAATCTGTGCAGTACATGCCAAGAAAAAAGCTTTAAAAATGTTGCTTTTGATTAATATAAGTTCCCTTTTAGAAAGTAGACACTCATATAATCACTAACAGTAAGCCCTGTCTTACTGTTAGTATGTTACAAAGTGCACTAGTTTTTTTTTTCCTGGCCTTCTACTGACCCCTCCTCTCCATCACCCTTCTTCAACCCAACCTGACTCTCATGCCCCCTCTGCCACCCTACCCTGCTGCTCAAATGATGCTGAGCACACTGAGTGATCTAAACCACAGCTGAAAGCTTAACCGCAGCATCACTGTAACACAAAATGCCTTATCACACAGTATTTGTGCTTCCTGTCAATCTGCTTGGAGCTGTAACCCCTCCCCAGCAGTGTTTGGATCCTGCGCAATCCCCCCCCACCCCCTCCAACCCCTTGCATCTAACTAACTATCCCTGCTGCTGTGGTCAGTGCGCTGCAAACCTCCCTTCCTCCTCTTCCTCCTTCCCCCATCCCCAAAGAGGGCCCTGCTGCGTTGGATGCATTGCACACTCAACCAGGCACGTTTGTTGCTCGTTCACCCTTGTGTGGAGGTGTGAGGCTGGGTTGTGTGATGCTCTAACGCCAGTTATAGTCTCTCCTAAGTGTAAAGCAGTGGCGCCCTCCTGTGGCCAGGTCTTTTCCTGGGAATTTTATTCAGGTACAGTGCCCGGCTCATTTCTGCAGGTTCACACTTCTGACAGGGGAGGATCCAGATGGTCCTGGCTGTGGGAGACCCTGCAGTAATTCCATGATTTTTAATGTAGGGTCTCCCTGGGCCAGGCCATCCTGTGGTTCTTGCCTCAGCACTGTAGCCGTGTTGAACGTAGCATGCCTTAAACATAATGTTGGAAAGTTTTATTCTTGTGTCACTGAGATATGATTTAAATACTGAAACTACATTTATGCTAACATCAGAGTCTGCTTCTCTTTCAGCCTTTAACATGTTTACTGTCAGCTGCATGTGCTCCAGTTCTTATCTGAAGCATGAATATCTACTTGACTTAAAGTTCTGTTAATCTTACACTGAATGCACAAGTATTCCCGGTTCAGATGAGCATGAGCAGTTTTAAACGTGCATTCCTTACAAATGTTTAAATGCATGACAGTCAGACTCGGATCCTGTATTTCTAATAGTTGTGCATAAGCTACTATGTATTACTATGTAATATATGACACACCTGAGCAGACCTTTCACTTTTTCTGCTCCACCCCCCATCTGTGGTTTCCCTGTAGCTGGTTTACGGAGAAGCTTCCGGCTAAGCCGTAAGGACCGACAGGGATCCTCAGGAGAATGCTCAGATTCTGGAGACCCCGAGTTCCTGACCTATGAAGAGGTGACCCGCTATCAGCAGAGGTCCAATGAAAGGCCCCGCCTGGTGGTTCTGATAGGTAAGACAGAGCCCCATAAGGTGGGTTAAATGATGCATTACAACATGCAGATGAACAATAACTTTATTTTATTTCTTTTTCTGTTACATATACGCCCCAAAGGATCTCTTGGAGCTCGAATCAATGAACTCAAACAGCGGGTGATTGCTGAAAACCCACATCGTTATGCTGTAGCTGTTCCACGTAAGTCTGTCTCCAGTTTTACACTCAGTCTGAACCCTTAAAACCGTATTTCCGTTCAAATAAAGCATGCCTTTTTTCAATATTTGAAAGAAATATAAACATGCACGTTAGTTAGATTGCATTATAATTCATTTATACCTGTTGTCCTTTAGCTTCAAACCAGTTTTTGCTAATTTTGTTATGGCTGTTTTTTTTTTCTTGTACAACAATGCAATCTGATGCATATATATGTACCAAAATACCACAGTTTAATAGGTTTATTGGGGGAAAAGAGTTATGCTGAGACAGCAGATTTAAATAATAAACATACTGACAGGTGACGTATATCTGCACCTTTGTCTGGTCTTAACAGATACCACCAGGCCGAAGAAACCCCATGAGAAGGATGGCGTGGAGTACCACTTCGTCACTAAACAGCAGTTTGATGCAGATGTTTTGAACAACAAGTATGTTTCTGCTGTTCACGTTTCATTTTAAAAATGCATTTCTGGTTGAAGTAAAAATTTGGCATTGTTGGCCTTCAGGTTCATAGAGCATGGGGAGTACAAGGAGAACCAATATGGCACCAGTATAGAAGCGATCCGCTCCGTACAGGCCAAGAATAAGATGTGTATAGTCGATGTGCAGCCCGAGGTAAGCTTCACATCAGAGTTCCTGTGAATGTTTCTTTAAAGGGATCAGACATGTCATGATGAGCTTCAGCGTCTCAGGCAGCAGCATTTTGCTGAGTGGAAAACAGGCTGCCATATGTGCTCACTAAGCAGAGTCAGACATGTCCCAGTTGACTCAATCATGATGTCTTCCTGACATCTGTTGTTTGTAAATGTTTATTCTCTTCAGGCTCTGAAGAGACTGCGGACAGCAGAGTTCAAACCGTATGTTGTATTTGTCAAACCCCGTGTTCCTGAGAGCAGACGTCGCCGCAGTGCAGCCACCTCACCAGGAGGGGGAGAGCATGGCCGCGTTACAGTGAGTCTGCTTTATTCCTCATTAACTCACTGAAGTCTTTCACTGTCACAGTCTATCTTTACACAGATACAATAGGGTTTTTAGTCAAAACTTTAATGAACTGTACACCATTTTCACAACGTTGAATAATTTTATTTACAGCTATACAAGCTCCACATTTCACTCGCAGAAAAGAAATGACAGAGTTAAACCCCATATGCAAGAGGCAAACTTTCCACACTGCTACACATCACTAAATGCATGAATAAAAATACCCTGTTGTTGATCAGGACTGTTTAAGTCAGCTGGCTTAATCCTAAAATACAAACTATGAGGTGGCAAAATTAGGGAGGGAAACTTCAGTTACCATCTTTAAAAGCGATGTGTGCAGTGCATTATGCGGCCAGAGTGCATGCAGTGACGTGGAACAAAGTGGATGTACTTTGGCTGAGACTCAAACACCTGATGTAAAAGTTGCATGACCTAAATATCACTATATAACAGATTGTCACATTTACACTGTGGTTCTCCATGATGAGAGCTTTCTGTCCACCGTAGCTAAGATTCTACACAAGCCACAAATCTTTTTTTTTTTTCCTTCAACAGGATGAGGACCTCCAGGAAATGCGTCAGTCTGCCATTCAGATTGATCAGCAGTATGGACACCTGGTGGACCGGGTCCTCATCAAAGAGGACTCGGCCAGCGCTTGTGCAGAATTGCGAGGCATTTTGGAAAGATTGGAACGGGAATCTTTCTGGGTTCCTCTCACCTGGGTGCGGACCTAAACATACCTCCTCATCTAAAACCCATCCAGAGAAACTTCACCCTGCTAACCCCTCTAGAACCCCCACCCTCCCCCGAAAGGGCAGCCAAGAGGGTCTCTGAACACAGGGCTAGTCAGCCAGACTAGCACTAAGGCACCAAAGGGAGACGACGTAGAAGAAATACCTCAGTTTTACTGTAAAGTTGATCAACTTTCCCAAATATTAGTTTATCAAATAACTTCCTATTTGGTTTTATTACCAAATTATTAATTGCAAGGACATTTTGAAATAATTGGAGAAATGGATTTCTTAATTCAGTTCCCAAACTACAGCCTATGAGAAAATATTTGCAGTTTTCTTTAAACGCAAACAAAAACAGTGAAACGCCTGGATTTTTTCTTTCTTTCTGGAAATGTGAAAACTCACCTCGGACATGACGGGGATTTTAATCCTCTCACTGCTCCATTCTGGAGCTGATTGCTTCAGGTTTGGGATCTCACTTTATTGCAACTCCTGTTGGAGTAAACATGTAGTAGCATGGTTTTTACTTCTTTTACAGCTTAACTCAATGCTTCCTGTTTATTCCTCATGCATCTTGTACAGGATACGGAAAATAGTTAAGTTGAATGCCATCTTACACCGGCGTGTTCTTCCATATCATAATTACAAAGCAAAATGTCAATGTGGAATGTGAAATCTTATTTTCTACAAAGCAATTTTTAGGTGATGCATGATGGCTGATTACTTAATGTCAGATGTAAATATTGTAAATGTTACTCCCTGTGTGCCAACGAAAGATGTCGTAGCACTTCAATGCAACCTGTTTACTGTGGATCCCTGGGGAGCCACATCAGTTTGAGTGTTAAACAATATTGTGCACATGTGTTTTGTGCTGGGGGAAAAAAGTAAATGTACATTTGGGTACAGAAGTAGGTTTTGTACAGTTTCCTTGCACATGTGTGTTTTTGGCTGCAAAAGAAGACATGTCTGATGTAAATGGAGTTTTACAAGACCGTTCCCATCACTTATTTCTAAACCATCTTCTCACAACCATTGTAGATGAGACGAATGTTTAGAACAACCAGGAGCTTTTCTTTGGCATGTTTTATGTTAAAAAGTGAAAAAATTAGGATGAATTTTATGTCAAATTAACACTCCTAGTCTAGCATTTGGTTTGCTGTAAGCATTTAACAGCTTCCAGATGTGTTCATCTGTCAACATGTTCTGACACATGCAATGTTTGTTCAGATTGTTTGATGTGCTGTATGAAGCAACAAAGCCAGAATGTGGAATTTTTAACCTGACATGTACAAAGTGCCATAATAAAGCAAGCTGAAATCAAAAATGTTCATTTTACCTGCACACTGTTGTTTGGTTTAAAAGCATTTAAAACCCTGCCAGGATTTATTGGCTCTGGTCTCCAAGAACACCTCACACACACTCTTTTCTGCCAGCGCCCGAACATCAAGACAGAGTGATGTTCAAACTGTGGAGAGAAATTAAAATGCACTTCAGAGCCAGTGAACCTTTAGTTTTTTTTTGTAACCAAGAAATTAGCTAATGAAGCTGAACACAGGTTTATCTTTTACCTGATTAAAGAAGGCACATCTGTTATACCCTGTAAAAGCACAGTTTGTAGCTACTACTGTGTTAAGGATAATTGTTTTAGCAGATCACAGTTCAGTTTCAGTGTCACAGGATGTGAGGATTTAATGACCTAGTGGTGAAAAGGCTGACTAACAAGGTAGACAAAGGCAGAGAAAATCAGTTTTCTCTAAATCCATTTTAACATGACATTACAGTAATAAAGTTTAGTATAAATAAATATTGCATTTCTTCCAGTGTTGCACTAAAACTTTAAAAGCTTACTTTTGTTTTTATGATGACAAAAATGGCTGCAAGTTATTTTTAATATATAGTTTCAATTAAAAAAACTATCAAACAGGTTGTCAATATTACTCTCTCCAGGCAGCCCGGGATATTTCCATTTTACTACCTTTCTGCTGTCAAGTTTTTAATTTTTGCACCAATTCTTCTTCACTGTACCGATTCATCCTCTGTAATTGAAAAAAGATAAGTCAGTTGTGCTGGAATGCTGCAGGTTTTTGGTGGCTGTTTAAAAGACAAAATACATACATACACACACACACACACACACACACACACACTATGTAATAACTTTACAAGCAGGCTGTAACTCCTGGGATTGCTGCAGGCAGAGACAATTAAACAGTTCATTCTAACAAACAAAGCAGCTCTGTGGAGGAAATGGAGTTATGGGAAGGTGAAAGAAAATCCATGTTCATCACATGCAAACAAAATGAGTTATCAATTATAGACTGAATGTATCAATTTTTTAAGTTGCATATTAACCCAATAAAGCCAAACGTATCATATTTGATAAAGTTTCACAGACAGTTTGCATCACTATGAACATGTCTGATAAACAGCAAGGCTGCAACATGAGGTTCAAATCTCCGTAACTAATATAATAATACATGTTGCACTTATGAAAATAAAATTGATAATAAATCAAATCAATTAAAAAATATGCCCCCTAGACATTCAACATATTTTCAATGTTTCAAAATATATTTTTTGATTTGTAAAACTTTATTCAAGCTTTAAATTGTCAAACACTGACTTTCAAGATTTCAAAACATTTTCTTCCAGCTTCAGATTAAGTGAGTCCAATAAAGGCCAATCGTGTTATCTATAGTTTATTATAGTGATTATAAACTGATTTTTCTACTCCTTTGTACAACCACATCCTGGAACAACATCTGCCCTGCAATAACCTTCTCAGAGCAGCATCTACCCCTAAGCAGCCCTGCACAAGAACCACCAAACTTACCAAAACAAAAAGTATTCACCTTGCCTTACATCTAAATGTTATTGTAGTGTGAACACAAGACATGAAATTGTCATTAATTGCACTTTAGTTAACCAATGAACAGCTAATGAAAGGACAAAAAAGAAATGTCTTAAATAAGAAAAATTCATGAAAAAAATACTTCTACATTTCTACAACGGAGTTTAAAATTATGCAAAATACCCACAATAAAAATGATCTGAATAAGCTTTAACAGAAGAGTTTATATCATTACATTTGTATTGGAAATCGTAAACAGTAAACCAACATGCACAAATCATATCCACACCTCTACTGTCACACAAAAACTCTTTGTTTTCAGACAATGAAGCTCTGATTTCCTTCCTTTTTCCAGGCCTTTTCCAGCCCAAGAAGATTGACCAAGAGTAGAAATCCCAGTGAATATATGAAGATGATGGAGTTAGTGGGGGTCCTGGTTTGTTTTACGCCCTGGGGAGGGGGGGGGGGGGGGGGGGGGGGGGGGGGGGGGGGGGGGGGGGGGGGGGGGGGGG
>JBAMHV010000022.1:17877087-17917364 GCA_037177535.1 Pseudomugil gertrudae
CAGTAAAGCTCTCGCAAGGAGGATAGAAAAAATAACCCCTCTTATTATACATCCTGACCAAACAGGTTTCATTAAAGTGTAACCTTCCCCTGCCTCTGTTGCTTGGTTAAGCGAGGTTGTCGAGTTAGGCAAGGGGAATGGCCTCTAAAACTAGGTTCTATGAGGAGATTGGCTCAAGGCTATCTGTTTAGTCACAGTGATAACCCTTTAGTGACCACCCCAATAACACACGCAGAACGGAATTTGAGGAATTTAGAAGTAGAAATATCTTGCAACTTATGCACTTTTAGCAGAAAAAAATAGAACTACACAGTATGAGAGGCACAGGTTTACCTCAACAATCCTGTCACCTTTACAGATTTCAGTTCAAATAATTAGACAAAAAAAAAACAAAACAAAAAAAAACCCTGAGATCTCAGAAAACCAATTGAAAGAAAATAACCAATGTAATAATCCAAAACTGAGTGCACTCAGACTGTCCTACCACCCTTCCTCACAGTACTGTCCGGGGGCCTTGATGCAGCTGGGATGGATGATGATGTGGTGGAGGGGACTTTTGATGAAGGGGGGGGAGACGTGAAGATGCTGATAGACCAGGGATGAGGATGGTGGCGAAAAACCAGACTGAGCTCCCACGAAGATTCTCACCAAGGAAAAAAACCAGCCAGGATATCAACTTTCAGAGTCGCGTAGTCTCACGCTACTCCGTCTGAAGTCACAGTTCAGAATGAGTTGTCCACTTGTATTCTCTGGGTAAGTTCCTTTCCAGCTTAAATCTTTATATCTCTCGTGTTATATCTTTCTTTAGCTCTAATCGTTTTCTGATCATTCAGCAACAGTGCGACGTCAGCAAAGAAAAAAAAAACAGTACGTGACAAGGTAAGATGATCACTCCTACTCATTTTTTCGCGCTGAAACCGCGGCACAGCTAACTGTCCTCTCTTAGTGAGGGGGCTAACTTAATACACAGGAGTGATACCTCCTTCCTGCCAGCCTGTATTTACAATAAAGCCTAATTCAACCTCAAGGCTGTTACAGGGAAGGCTGACCCATAAAAAAAAATAATAATAATAATTCAGGGGAGGTAAATCAACTGGGTTACATATTTATTGAAAAACTTCTACTTACTACGTCTACACATATGTAAGGCTTCATTTCTGGGGTTTTTGAAAATTAAGTGGACAGCTGGGACAACTGATTGATAGCTGATTGGGCAACTGATCAGATCTGATAGCAGCTTGGACATCTGATTGGATGGCTGATTGCTGTGAGCGGATGTTATTTATGAGGTAAAGTCAGAAATTATTAGGGCTAAGTTCTAAAATAATAATTTAATATTTGTCCAATCATATTATGCATAAAATAAAATTAAAGTAGCATTCAGTCTTTTTTAAATAATATAATGAATGAAGCATAAAATCTGACTGGACATCAAATCAGACATCTGATCTGACAACTGATTAGATGTGATGGAAAACTGTTCTGACATCTGATTGGACAACTGATCAGACTGTCGATGGATACAGTAGCTGATCGGAGAGTTGATTTCTGCAGCTGGACCTCATTTATTAAATGAAGTATAAATGAATAATTTTATATTTGATCCACATCAAAGCAGATTATGTGTACCATTAGAGTAGTGTTGTATTTTGGTTATTAAATATGAATAAATAAATGAATACATAAATTGTAGTATCTGATCAGAGAATTGATCAGACAACTGGTCGGACATCTTAATGCACCTGATAGGACAATGGATTGAACAGCTGATGGCCAATCGATCAAACATCTGATGCCCCTGATCAGACATGTGATATAGGCTATCTATTAGAGGTAGCTGCCATCATAATAAGTGCAAGTCAAACATGCAATCTGCATTTTTGTCAGAAATGTTTAATTGTTAATAAATTAAAAGTCCTACGTTAACAAAAACCCACATTTGTTCATTTCCAAGCCCTTTAAAGTTTCTTTCAAGTTATTTTATGTCCTTAATCCACAGCCGATGCAAACACAAGTCAGTCCTGTGTCAGCATGAATCCAAAGGAACATTACTTTGATGGGACATCCTTTTTTATACCTCTTAGGTGATAATATAACAGTGTGGACATCTGTGGCTTATAAATCCGCCGCAGCTGAGGCATGTACAAAATAAAATTTCTTTCTGAAATTAGAATTGAAATAAATGTATAAAATAAATAGTCTGGAATTCTAACTTAATCTAGCAAGTAGAGTTAAGTGCAGAAAGGCTTCTTGAAAAGCTGAGTTTTCAGCTTGTTCCTAAAAATAGATAACAACTCTGTAAAAAGGACAGAGTTTGATAAATTGCTCCACTACTTTGGAACAAAAGAGGAAGAGTGTAGCTACTGGTTTTGTGCCGTATTGTTGGGGGAGCACTCTTTCACTGGCAGAATGTGAATGTCAAAAGTAATGTAGCTCTGGATGAATGTGTGAAGGTAGACAGGAGCCGTTTGGGGTTTTTTTGTAACTCAGAGGAACAGCTTTGAATGTGATGTGTGCTGCAACTGGAAGCCAGTAAATTCCCATTTGCACCAGTGACACAGGCTCTTATGTATTAGTATTAGTAAAACTTCAGAAAACCAATGAAT
Source organism: Pseudomugil gertrudae (assembly GCA_037177535.1). Taxonomy (NCBI): domain Eukaryota; kingdom Metazoa; phylum Chordata; class Actinopteri; order Atheriniformes; family Pseudomugilidae; genus Pseudomugil; species Pseudomugil gertrudae. The sequence continues at coordinate 17,879,694 of JBAMHV010000022.1, forward strand.
TATGTAATCATTAAAAGAAAAATGTATGTATGAGCCATCAGCACTTGGATGAAGGACAGCTTTAGTATTGAACCCAGTGAAAGGACAGCCTGGTGATCTGCATGGGTAGGTTTGTTAATGAAGAACTCCACGACTCCACGTTCACGCAGCACTTTGATATCAGTTCAGATTGATTTCCACAGATCTAACACAGAAACATGATGACAAGTCAATCTGGGCAGTACTGGAGATGAAAGAAAACACAATCTCAACAAAATGTGCACTAGCTCTCTCTGTCGGGCAAAATAACAGAATATAAAAAAACACAACATTAAATACAATTTATATGATTTATTATGCACAAGCTTATTTTATATTATATGCAAATACAGGCACATATGACAGAGTTTGAATAGAAAAGAAAAAAACCTTGTCCTCTTGGGTGATTATTATAGAAGATCAAAAGTTTAAAACCACTTTGTAGCTTAAACATATTAAAATAAAAAAAAACTATGTTATTTTATCTTTAAAAGGCCTTCCTCCAGCCAAATGCCCATTTCTAAAACAGAGAAAATAAATAAGTGCACATTGTCTCACAGCAGCTGTCCTTACACCCATTATCTCTAAATGTTTTTATACTTGTCCCTAAATTTGGGGGAAAAACCTACAACACGTAAATGCATCACAGTCTTACTGTATATGTTATAATCCTTTTAGCACTTGTTCAACCAGCAATATGGGTGAGTTCCCACTCTGCAGAAGCAATCAGTGTATTCCCAATGAGCTCCTGATGCACTTCAGCTGACCTGCAAGCCATTTCTGATGTCTAAATATCTGCTAAGTGTACAGAGAGGGAGGCTATCCTGCAGAAGCTGCCAGATAAGGACGCTGGCAATGTGCAGAATATTATTTTATGTAAACATCTTTCAGTCTTTTCATGAAACAGCCTCCTGTAAAAGTGGAGCTGCTACTCTGCTCTGAATATAAACTAAACTGGCTGCCCCAGTGAGGATAATTTCTCCAGTTCAGCTTCTGATGGTGAGGCATTTCTCAAGTTGAATGTCATGTCTTTCTTTTAAGGCATTCATCTGCTCACAATTAAAGAGGAAAAGCGTCATCAAAGTGAATTAATGATACAGATGAAAAGTGCTGAGGAATGACCGATTTAAAACTCTCACTGAAATTCAGAGCACTGCAGCTTTAATTTAAATCAGTTCTGCCTAATAAACCTCTCTACTCAGCTAAAGAAGCTTTTAAATTGATTTTTTTTCTTCTATAGTTGCTGTAGTCGTGCAACTTCGCCTTTGTCCAAGTTGCAGTTATCAGCTACAGCTGAATAAGGGGACATGTCAATTGATTTAGGGAGGATGTAGAACAGATGTCAGGAAGGAACCCTACCAAGCTACTGTTCAATTGATCCAACATGGTCTGTTAATCCTCTGCTCTTTTCAAAGAGTTGTGGGATACTTAGTGCCAACTTTTTATCCAACAAAGTTAGCAATGTCCTCTAGACTTAATTTAGACCGCAGAAATTACAGCTGATGCCACAAGACAACGGCTACATGTTTTCCCTACTTATCAACAATTCAACAAAAGCAGAAAATAGAAAGTTCATTCATTTCCTATGCAGCTTATTCCTATTCAGGGTTACTGGAGCCAATCCCAGCAGTTAGGGTACACCTGGACACCAGTCCATCACAGAGAAAAGCAATCATCCCTCAGAATTACTCCTAGGGACAATTTAGCATGACCAATCAACCTAACATGCATGTCTTTGGGAAGAAGCCGGAGTACCCAGAGAGAATACAACATGCAAACTCCAAAAGGATGGCCACTGTTCAATCCAGATCCAGAAAGAACCAGTTTCAGTCTGGGATTTCTTCAGTGCAGCTGAACACACAGAAACATACCTGAAACGACTCCATCTCTGTTTTGTCTTTATTTTACCTCCTAAAAGCCAAATATCTTTTTATCTTTGAAAGAACTCTTGAGCTGCAGTTCTTTGCAGTTTCTGAAGGACTTTTCTTTGTCATACAGTTATTTTCCATTTATTTCCAGTTCAGTCCATCCACTCCTAGTACCTAGCAATTCTGACAGAAATTTAGTTTTCCTTTGTATATTTTTACCTCTTCATCAAAAGTATGAAACTCTTCCAAGTAAACAATTCCAAGTCACTGGTTCAGAAAAATGGCTGAGTCTAAAGTCAGAATCCAACATTTTCTTTGACTTGCACAGACACAAACAACCTTTGTTCTGAAAAAGCCAAACCCCATCATGCTGAGAATGGACCTATAGGTCAGAATGAACAGAAAATGGTCAGAGACATCTGAAGAAGGCACTTCACAGCGATTTAGCAGATGGAGCATCATGACACTGTAAATACATATGTGTCAGCATTTAAAACTACTGCCACTACTGTCACTTTATGAAACAATAACATAATAAATATAATACACAAAAATACTTGTGTGTTATAATGAACCCATGTGAGTGTTTTGCTCCCTGCTTTGTGTGTCAGCTTCACGTGGAATGCTACCATGATGAAAATGAGAATGTTTGTACTTTATAAAATTACATTTCTGTTTCTATATTTTCTAGCTTTACTGGAAAGTGTGTTTGGGAGACTCTGAGGTTAGGGGTCAGCTGTTATAGAAGCCATTAATGTTAACGACAAAAACAAACATCTCAAAGATGCAGCATGGAACAAAATCAAAGGCTCAGCGATAATTTTTTTTATTTATAATTAAAATGTGTTTCTACTGATATCTAATTATGAACATTTTACTACAGTGTCTTAGAATGAAACTATGTAATGTGAGAATCCTTTAAGCTTTAAATCTGAAGACAGAACATATTGGTGAACAAGTGTTTACCTGTAGTAGAGTCATTGCAGCACCAAAGGCCACTGAATCCAACCACAGATGGAAACATGTTTATGCCTGGAAGAATGAAGGTCTCTGAATTTACAGTTGTTCTTGTCATCAACATTAGATGTCAGTGGCTCAATCCCAAACCGTCCCTACACACCAAGCCCCTGTTTGCGCAGTGAGATCTGCAAGTGGAACGCTAAAATGGAGAAAACAGGCTTCATATTTCAGTTCCGTGTGTCCTAAATTTAGTCTCAAATCACAAAATGAAAAAAAATATTTTTACTTTTTAATTTTACTTCTGCTTCTACAGCTAAACAGTTGACAAATCTGAGGCACCGTATTCTCTTTCTGCTTGTTCAATGAGACATTAATAAAAGGCTTTGGGAAAAATGTGATTCATGCTCTTGTGGACCATATTAAAACCATTTAGCCTGAAATAGAGCCACTTTGAGCTTAATAGTAGCAATAGAAAACTATAAGAATTACTAGAAAACACAGTGAGTTGAAAAAGTAGTTTTATAAAGAATACTTTCAAAACTGTGTCCTTGGTTGTTTTAAATGAATTCTTTGCATGTTTGTCATGTTTATTCTTTTCGCTCTGTCGGCACTTGCCAGGCTAAAACTGTGAATTAGAACTTTGTTCTGAATATTTTGCCTTTTAAAATAAAGATTAGATCAAATAACATATTATGGTAGTTCTTGTGCAATCTGGGAAAGAATGAGAATCTGTGCAAAAAAATAAAAAGTATAAAACAGTGCAGTTCCTTGTGAAGTCAATGAAAGTCAGAATCTCTCCATTCAGGATGCTGCAGTCATCCTTTAACCATGGTAACAAAGGCAAATGTTTGTAGTAGGTTCAGAAATACACAAAGACTGAGTTTCCAACAGTTTTATTCACCAGTGAATGCCGTGCCACACTGGATGGTCCAGATGGATGGGGATCTGGATGCTTGCTGGACGTCCACTGTGTCTAAACAAGGCTGCCACATCAGCAGAGCGATAGTGGAGCGATGATCTGACCTGGTAGGACCCTTCAGGATGCTGGAATATCAAAATGAACTCTGATGAATATATACTTTCTAACTGTCCATTTCCTGCCACTGTGCCATCTGTCGTCCTGACAGTGCCCCATCCCATGCATATAAAATATACCACTTTCACAGCTGTGGGTATGAAGGGAGAAGAACTCATGGTGTGGCTGCCTTCAGTGGCATCATTATAATAAAGATATGAGGGAGGCAGTTTACCTTCAAACAATAACTTTAGAAATAAACTATCCATGAACTTCAGTGGATGAGACAGTTAATGTTAAAAGAAGAGCTCCATGGTAACATAGATCTGTAAAAATCTTTGTTTTTTTATTTGTTTTTTAGAAAAATTATTTTCTACGTAGCACACAAAATACCACAGCTGTATATTCGCTGTTCTTTACAACCAATCAAATGTTTTAAAAGTGTAATGCAGAAAAATTTGGAACATGATGTTTACATTTCTCTGATGTCCAACATGAAGGAACATATTTTTACATTTGTTGGTTTCAGCTGCTCTTCCTCCATCACTCCCTCATCTTTACTTGGAGGAGGCAAGATGGAAATGTGGACACATGTTAACATCACAGAAACGCTGTCTGCTCTTGTGTTTGTGTTTTTTGTCTGTGCGTCCTTGTTCTTAGCTCGTTTTGTTCACACAGCACAACAACCGCTGCAAAACACCTTTGTCATTTAATCATTTCACATTAAAAACACACACTGTATGCTGCATCACAAAATGAGAAATCGTTGTCCTGCGGGAACAACTGAAGCCAAAGTAGAAAGAGGAAAACAGCGAGCGCCAAGAGGAGTGAGACACATTTGTCTCGCGTCCCCGCAGGTCGGCTGAGGACTGTTCGTCAGAAGCCACAACATGAGAGAATACACAGACACGGCAGGTTGAGCCACATATGAGAAAATCATAACTCACACAGTCTCACAAAGCATTGGAATTCATTCCTACCCTACCTGTAATGTACATTTTCATGATGGTAGAGACCATGCCAGGATGATCATGGACTAGAAATAGAAAACTCTGATACATTAACTCTTCTAAATAGCCTCGCAGAAGCTTTTGGTGTGAAGCCACATGTTTATGTAACAGTGTGAACACTGAAGGTTCAGTCCTGAAGAGGATGTCTGGTCTTCTATATTTCAGCATGACATTCAGCTAATCCAAAATGCTACTGGTTGTTACATAATAGACTGAAAACTGTATTTCTTTTTAAAAAAAAGGAAAAAAACCTGGATGTGGAGATGATGTTTTACCAAAGCTCTTTTTAATTCCCAGTTATGTCTGCGTTGTACCCGTTTTATGAGGAAAAATGAACACTATTATTTACAGCGTAACACAGCAGACAAACTAAAAGAAAGGATAAATATCTCATCTCTTTATGGTGCTGTTCTAGTCATTTTATAATCATTCTATGGATTTAACATTGAAAAGTTTGTTTTGGTAAAGAACATAATGAAAAAATAAATGGAATAGTTGTCTGACATATCAGCCTGACATTCTCTTAATGAGACAATAGATTAAAAAAAACCCAGTGTACATAAAATGCTTGGTAGACAAATTAATTCAGATTATCCCACTCAGCTGGGTGCTCAGGTGAGGTGCAGCAGCCGTAACTAAGCATTTTATGCACGTAAATGAACAGATAAGGTATGGCATCGCTTTACAGATGCCTGTAAATAAGAGCCGAGCACTGCAGGAGTCGCTCAGTTGACTGACTGATCTCAAAGTGGCAGGTGGGAAATTTGTCAATGCAAAAGAAATGTCACCGTTTTAGTTTAAAAAAAAATACTCAGGTGATGTCTTCTCTCAGTTCTGCTTGTGAACTACTGAACCTTCCACCTTTATGATGGTTATTTAAGAAATGCTTTGCTCATTAGAGTAGATTCACAGAGATCAATCGGTCCCACCTGAACTGTGATTGTTCAATCTGTACATTCGAAGGCTGATGTCTCACCTGGGCCCTCATCGCGGGCCTATCCTGCAGGTAAAAAAAAACAAATGGCACACATGTACAGAAAAGCAACACTGCGGTCCAGCGTAAAGAGAGCAAGATAGATCGATGCATGCACTTTGAGACCAACTTTGTACAGTTCATTTGGCAGTGAGCGACATGAATGTGTTTGTTACATAGATGTTCTGCACAGGGATGAGACTCCTTTATGGACAGTTGGCTCACCCAGTTTTAAATTTTCGGTGTGCGTATAAATGGAGATCCCACTCAAGGTCTGGCAGCAGAGGCCACCCTACCACTACAGTCCAGGGCAGGGTGACAGAGAGTCCCGATAAGTCCAGCTGACAGCTCCTTAATCCCCATTAGTACCTCAGACAGAGGGGTGTGACAAAGCACAGCACCGTCCTCAGACCAACCCCTGCACTCATCCTTGTCTCCTCCCCTCCCCTGTTAAGGTCTTGCAGGATACCGTAACAAAGGATGTGTGGCGTGACCTGGTGCAGGCAGCTGCTGGATGCGTGTGGCTCTGAGTAGGTGGGAGGAGGGCTTCAGCAGGCAATCTCCTCCAAGGTGCCCAGAGTTGTCTGCAAGGGGACTGTCACGGTGTGGCTGATGGACTCCGAGTGGTTTGCAACCGGGTCGCAGGAACTCTGGGAATAAAAAAAGTAAAGTTTCAAACTTTCAAACTTTCATAGCAGGAGCAAACATACAAGTTTATAGTCAAACATATGCTTGCTGTGGCACTAAATTTCTGCAGGAGGGAGCAGTTTGAGTAAAAGCACGTTAACACTGGCAGGACTGAAGTTTCGGGCACTCACTTGGACAACTGAGGAGGGATCATGTGATCCCCTGCCTTGGAATGTGGTGGCTGAGGAGCCTCTTTTATGATTCAAAAGGGCCACTAATGGCAAGCAGCCACTTAAGCCTTAGTCTTCTAGTCTTTTAAGTTATTTTAAAGTGAATAAAGGAAAAAAAAGAACAAAGAGAAGTTGGGAACCTCATCAGAAATAAACTCTAAGAAATAAATATAAAGAAAGAACAGTTACAATGTTTTTTTTTTTAAAAAGCCAAAAAAAAAAAACCATCTGGTTTTTACCATGTTTTTTTTAAATTAGGCAAATTAATATGCATTGATCAGGTGTAAGCAGCCTGTTGGTTTAAGGATTCAGGTGTGTGCCAACACAATGCCAAGGAGGAAAGACATCTCCAATTATCTTTAAGAAATAACTGTTGCTGCGCATTTAGTTTGGAGGTTTGCAGTTCATCTTAGCTTGTTGAATAAGGTTTTGCAGAAACACAAGAAACAGAACATGAATGAAGGACTCTGCTCCTACAGGAAGCTGTGAATAAACAGATTTCTGCAAATCTCAATGAGCTGAAGCAACTTTGTAAAGATGAAGTGTTAAAATGCGAGGGACTGATCTCATACCACATCCATTAAGGAATGCTAAATAGACTAAATAGCCACATCTGGGAGGGGGGCAATGGAGGGTTCAGTGTCTTTTCCACGGTAAGGGAAAGTTAGACGGAGCCTGGAATCAAACCACCAACCTCCTGGTTGGCAGACAACTGCTCTTCCTCCTGAACTACAACAGCCAAGTTAGAATCAGTCAGTGGTTTTACAAGTTATTAAATAATCTTCCCACAATACTTTGGCACTCTTTCTTTGTTAAAAAAACAACACAAAGGTGTGATTTTTCATTAGCTGTTATTCAAAGTAAATTGTGTTTACCATTTTTTAAACCTGGTAAGAAATAAATATTGTGTCCGAGTCAGAAACAGAATAAAAATAAAATAAGAAAAGATATTAAGGTCCAAGGCCTGAATAAACTTTTCACTGCCTCTTTATCACAACCCAAGTGAGCTATATTCCAATGCTTCATAAATAAATGAAGCTTTATAGTCTCCAGAGACCTTTTCCCTACAATTGAATCTATGAGGCTCCTCTGAACAGAATCGTAAATAAAGATAATCAATGGACACAAAGCAGAAAAAAGTGCTTCCAACATACTTAGTTTGTAACCTTTTTATAAACTGACAGGTAATTATTTTTTCTTAGAAAAACTCCATTAGAAAGGCAAATTGTAGCCTTTTTCTGGCTATAAAAGCCATTCAGTTGATTGAAGTGGTCAAATGTGCAGACGAAGCTACCACCATGAACATCTGCATCCTCACCACAAAGTCACAAAACATCACGCAGATGGATGAATTATTAATACATACTCTTGTCTGTCACAAGCAAATGTGTTTTCAGAGAAAAAAGGGATGGTGACATTTATGGAAAAATGTGCTTCTTCAAAAAATGTATGATGCGGCTCTGGTGCAATTTCTGACATTTGGTGGAGGGACAAAAGAATCCAAATACCCAAACCTGAGAAAATCTGAGCATTTTCTCAAGACAAAGTCACAAACCTTAAAGCTTTGTCTAAAAATTCTGACAGACCTGCTTTGAAGCAGGTATGAGCTTTAAGCTGCGTATGTTCTTTTGTCTCGAAAACAATAAAATAATATAAAGGGTGCTCGAGTTGCATCAGACATGAAAGGAGGGCTTGAAAGGGTTACACACACCTACACGTTGCATCTGATTTTCAGAAAAAAACAATCAGTTCTGCAGGTGCATGATTCCACATTTTAGACCTAGAAACATCTGATGTCATCTGTGTGATTTACAGGTATTGCCACGTTGATCAGGATGTTTTCTCAGGATGGACAAATAACCTAAATAAGCAGATTACACTTGGTATGAGGATGATCCCGGCGTTTCTCAAGTAATCCTTCAACACACAAGTAAGGAAGTATAATTACAAAGAGATGTTTAATGTGCATGATCTGAAAGAAAGAAATTATACCACATTGACATGCACCTCCTACACACAGCTTTCAGTTAGGAGAACAGAGCAGAATGGTGTTAAAAGAAACTCTCACCACTTCCTCTCCATGACTCTCCTCCTCCTCTTCTCTGCTCAGTAAGTCCAGTAGTCGGTCTTTCACCACCTGCAAGTCAGGAAATAAATCAGAAAGTCTTTATTCTGCTTGGAAAAGAGGATCTCCACAAGGTCTCTTTGCAATTACAGACTGTAAAAAGAAATTTGGCTGCAAAGTAAAATTATAATTAGGTGGCATATAGAGCAACAAACCCTGTTACATTCATTTCAACACAAAGGCTCTTAAAGGTTTCTTATTCCAATTACTCCATTATGGTCATTATAATAAAAAATCTCTTCAATTATTTTTCTCATTTTCTATATGAACACCCTGTGGAGCTGGACAAAATGCTCTAAATGAAGCATACAATGAAGAGGAGATGAAAAAGTACGATCACATGGTGCTTCATCCCAGTGAGCACTGAGGTATCTCTCTCTGTTTATCTGCTTTTTATATCAGGTACACTGTGTCTGCTATCAGCTGCTGCTTTGGTCAACAATGAACTGAAGGTTGTTGCTTTGTTGTTATTCATATTTATCAAACTCAAACTGAAAATCTAGAAAAGAAGAAGAAAAAAGTCTGCTTCCACTGCTACTCACAGGAATTCATCTTTTGTATTCATTCTCAAAACAACCTGCTGGAAATGCAGCTTGTTAGAATCTGCAGAGGTTTGATGTGTGTAAAACAGAAACTGACCTCATAAGCATAGTCAAACAGCTCGAGGATGGTGAGGATGCTGGCTCCAATGAATAAACCCATCTGGCCCCCGATGTCACCTGCAGAAAGCCACGGATACAGTCACAAATAAGAGGTGAAGAAGGAAGCAGAGTGTATCGGCAATACAACGCTAAATCAATCAAACTAAAAGAGTCTACACCTGTTGAGCTTAGTTCTTACTCATATGTCCACTGGTCTACCTCACTAGTACCAGATCTGACCTCCTTTTATTTCTGCTTTAGTGTCGTAGATTCAACAAGTTGTTGGTAACATTCCTCAGAGGTTTTGCTCTGCGATGGCAGCATACACTTCCAGCATATTCCAAAGGTTTTCTTTTAAATAGAGATCTGGGACTGTGGAGGTCATTAGAATTTTTTCTACATTATCCTGCTGGGAGTATCCATCAGAAGATGCTACACCATGGTCATAAAGCAATTGAGATGGTCAGCAACTACTCAGGTATTGTTGTTTTAACCATTATACCATAGCAGCCTGGACCATAGAGGCAGAATGGATCCATGCTTTCATGTAGTTTCCACCCAATTCTGACTCCTATCATCGTCAACCAGTCTGCCCATTTTGCTCTGAGCACTGACATCAACAAGCCATCTCGCTCCAGATAAGTGCTGCTATTTTCCATTTTGGAAGCATTCTCTGCAAACCCTATAGATGGTCGTATAAATCCCAGTAGATCCCAGTATTTTCCTGAAAGGAGCCTGTCTGGCACCAAAATCTGTGTTCTGCTCAAACTCACTTTTATTCTTTCCTCATTCTGAAGCTCAGTTTGAACATCAAGTCATCTTGAACATGTCTACATGCTGTTTAATGTGTCATCAGTATTACAGGTAGGCATATCTATAATGCTACACAATGAGAGCCTAACATTCAGAACCCTGGCTTAATAACAATGCTTGTGAATCGAGAAAAGATTGAAATGTCTGTCTCTTTAAGGCCCGTCCATAAAGGCTCAATCTGAAAAATCCAATATCCTATATAATAAAATGAAGGTGCAGTGGTGCAAACCCACCCAGCAAGCCCGCCACCTCATAGGCTTTTTTCTGCTCAATGGTCTCGTAGTTCAGCGCTTCAAAGAACACATCCAGAACCAGGATGTTGTCTCTGCAAAAAGGATAACAAAAAGATATTTGTCAAGATGAAATTCACCCCAGGTTATCGCTCGACAAGAAACACAATGAGTAACTGAGCTTGTCTGATATTTGTAACCTTTCTACGGGTCTACAGAAACAACGTGGGGTGTGCTGACATCGGGAACAGTCTCGTATCTGCATCACTCCCCTGTGTGTGAAGGCTCAGCTCGTTTAAGACACATTTAAATTGAAACTGTGGGTTTGGAAATATGCTAAAGTGTAATGAGCTGAAAATACTCTATGTGTCTACATTCATTTCCCTTTTGCTCTTCAAAACCTGATATATGAAATTAAATTAAACGAAAAATAATTAATTAATTCCAGGGGGAAATTATAATAATTATAAAGACCTACATATGATTGATTAAATGACTGCAGGTTACTGATTTGCTGTCAATCATCGCTGCTATAAAAAGCTTAGATTTTTATCAGGCATTAGGATAAATGATTGAAAATTAAGCACATCTTACATGATCAGTAGTTATGTGGGGTAACAAGGCAAAACTCTAAGTTTGCCTGGTTTTAACCAAAAGAGAAGAAGAGATATTTTACGGACAAAATCCTTTAAAAAGACAGGCTATCTATGATTTCCACCTTTTAATTAGTTTAACAGACTTCATTTAATTTGATTTTAACCATCTTCTGCTTATTAATAGCTGAGGATCATTGTTGCAGTGTAACTGCTACATAGAGAAATATCTGCTGTAATTATGAGTAAAGACTCACGTGATGTATTTCTCTGACTTGTTGAACTTCTTCTGCAGATAGCGTGCTGATGTCTTGCTGGGGATTTTCACCATGGATAATTCCTTATTATAGCGGGTCATATTGCACGGCGTCCTGCACATGCAGTTGCTGCTCTCCGCAGAAGACAGCTTAGCTTTACACAGACATGTTGATGGAGAGGCAGAAATATGGGCAGGGAGATGCAATGAGGTGGGATGAGGATGATGGGACAAGGGGTAAAAGTTGAAGCAGAGTTTAACTTCCACAGTCAACTCAAACATCAAGTTTAAGATCAGCAAAAGAAGGACAAGACTAATATACCCAAGCAGAGTTTTCCCTTACTTTTAATAAGCATTATATCATCAATTAGGGTGTCTTGATGTGGTCTTGACTATTGTGCTGACTTTATTCAAGTTTGATAAAGAGCCACAGTCCTGATAAAAACTCATATGTGACTGTAACATAGATAACTCTTTTATTTGAAGAGCCGCTGACAAGAAGTGATAATAAACTGCAATAAAAAGGTCCAAAAGGAGAGCCATGAACAATTCAAACATTTAATATATTCATCTAATAAAGAATTACAGCATCAGCTGTCAGCAGGGACCACCAAATATACTGTGTATGTTATCATAAGTGCAAGATAAGATGAAATATGAGAAGGTCAGCAGGAAGAATTTTAATATGATCTGACAGAAAGGTGACATGTGTTACGGTTTACATATTTAAACATTATTATAATGGAAAAAAATGTAATTAAAACAAAAACACATATACGACAGAACTTTAAAATGACTCTAAATGTATTTAATCCTACATTAATTATATAAGATATGGGAAATTTAGCTTGTTTAAATATCTATCTGTGCATCCATCTCCTTTCACTAGTCTTTTTTATGGTGGCAACAGTCTGAGCAGAGATTCCCACACCTTCCTTTTCCAGCTCTTCTGGAAGGACAATAAGCAGTCTCTCCAGTAGGTCTACTGAAGGCCTCCCAGTTGGACATGTCTGACACATCTTCCCTTGGAGGGAAATGTTGAAACCATCTGAAATGGCTCCTTTCAATAAAGATGATTTGTGTTCCTTCTTTATGTCCTTTCTGGATAACCAAACTCGTTGTCCTCGTGCCCTTGCAATGTTGTGTAAAAAGTGAAGCTGTAGTCTTGTGACCGATGTAGCGATTTGCTCTCTCTGTGTGGTTAACTCTAAACTCTGCATGTGAGAGTAGCTGCACTTCTCTCTGTGCTGTCCCTGTAATGGACTATCAATTCAAAGTTCCTGCCAGGCAGGAGTCCTGGCCAAGAGACTGGATGATGCTCAATCTTAAACCACATGAAACGGAAAAAAACTCCACCTTTTAGCAGCACCTGGAAGATCCAATAAACCAAACTAAGAAAAAAGGGCAGAGTCTGGAAACCAAGCTCTAAAAAGGCCTTGATGCAGCAAACATGTATCATGTAACACAATCGCAAGCCTTCTCCAAGTACTCGATATACACAGATCGTGTGGATAAACTCCTCCTGTGTTTGAGGATAAAGATCAGGTGGCTCTTCCTGAACCTGAGGTTTGACAAAGTTCTTTAAAAAAGAAGAAGATTTTGATTTGCTGGTTAGACACTATTATCCATTTTTCATGCTAATGGAAAACCCATTACAGTGTTATACTGCTGATAATTAATATTACCATTATTTTGCATCTAATTCAAGAAAATTACATTTTTATTTGCATAAAAGATGTTGATAGAGTGAAATTATCCTTTCTTAGTTTAAAGAAGTTCTGATGCGAGATGGCCGATGCAGCTGTAATGATGACTTTTAATAATCTCATCTGTTTTAGAGCCAAATGTGCCAATGTTGTTCCACTGACGTGTAAGAAAACAAACACAAGGCTTAAAACAACAGCTGTTTGTTTTTGGATAACCTCCCAGTTGAAGAATCAGTCTATTCTACCTAAATTCAAAGGCCATTCATAATAACACGGCCATGGAGAATACCCAACGTGACTGCCAACACGGCCCTGTATGCACAGCATCTCAGGTCATGTGGTTGTTTGCTCTGCAGAAGCCCTAATGACAGTATAAGTCACTGTCAGCATCACAAAGCAGCAAACACAAGCGTGCCCTTGGGCAGCATGGGTGGAGCAGCCTTCATGCTGGCAGCGACAAAGTCCCTCTGCAGAAAGCTCCATTCGAGGCACTGCTTTGGCAGTTTGAGGAAAAACAAACTTCAGTGCGCTGGGTAATTCTGTGTGAAGGCCTCCTACATAACACCAACTCTCTGGCATCAGTGATGGTAATGCTAAGCAACATAAGCCTCTCAAATATAGCTCGGTGGAAAACTTCTGCAGGAATGAGGCTGCTCACAAATCACTTCCTTAAAGTTGGATTTTCTGATGGTGCTTAAAAAGATCTCGTATCCACCTTAGCTTAAGATTCCCTGGGTTCTAAATCTCCATAACATTCATGCATTACTCTCGGGGTGGAAAAGGACATAAATTATGCTTGTTTCTGACTTCAGCAGCTCTGTGGTAGACTTGCAGATCACTGAGCAGGAGGAAGATATCCCTCATGGTGCACTAATCATTGGCAGGGCCACACAGTCATGTAATTGTAAAAAGGAAATTCAATATGGCTTCACCATGGTCTCTTCTTTTTATTCAAATGAGACGTTACTGGATTCATGATGGCAAAGCCTCATGCATTCAAATGGTTGATTTCTTTGTTTTCTCGCAGCTTTTTCCACCTCCACCGAACAGTTTTTTCTCATACTCAAATCTAAAATAAACAAATTATCAGAAACACGACATATTTGCATGCCACGATCTAAACTGGACAAGTGTGTGTGTGTGGAGGCATTGAGAAAGCGTTACAGTTCCCAAAACGAAGCCAATTACAAGGAAAGAACTGTCTGGATCATGACGCAGTCCTCATGCATCTCACACTCTACCTTGTATTTTGAGTGCATGTTAATGACACACTGAACGCCCTTCTAGTGTGGGAGTCTGCAGCCTTCATGATGATTGTCTGAAAGTTGTGTTGCCCTTAGCTACATCTTTTCTGAACCTTCCTGGCTTTCCAGAAATAGATTTATCGCTGGGGTGAGCAGAGAGAATGGCGTGGGAGGAGAGAAAGTTGGAATAATGTGGCCGAGTTCGTGTTGATATATTTATTGATATATAAATTTTATTTTTGTTATTGAGCTTTGATTTTGTTACACAATGCACCTTTAAAATTTCTGCTTTTACACAACTATTGAGGGACTGACAGTTATTGACTAAGAATTCCAAAATCAGCAACTTTCAGACAAAAGTGTTGCAACCCTGCAGGGTAATAAGATTAATTACCAGACTTGGATTATTTACTGATAAGCATAATCTGGGGCTTAATTCAGAAGAGAGGTTCAACAAATTTTGATTCTAGTCAGAAACTCTGGGTTAACTTACTCTGAGCTGAGCAGCCAAGTCTTTGGTTCCAAATTGGATGCTTTGAGTTGGTTCCAGCAATACGTAAAGAACCACAGCCAAAAACCATCATCAGTGGGGTCCCTATACCTGAATTCACCATGGCGACCAATAACAAAAAGCTGCATGGAAAGTCAGAGTTTTCCCCAACTCACAGTGAACATGCTCAGAGTTTCATCATGACTTGCTTTCTGGAACAAGCTGGTTCCTGCAGGTTTGGTTACATATTGGAGGCTGTTAAGAAACTACTCACCCAAACTTTACCTGCAGGTTTCAGCAGTTTAAGAAAAATATGATGAGTCATCTAGCAGAAATACCATCTGTATTATTGGTCTTGTTTTTTTTATTATGTCCACTAAGATGGAGGACATGTATCTGGCAGTGTTAGTTTTATCTAACTGTTCATATCATATCATAACTCAAACTGACATGATGGATTTTGGGGACATTTTTAAGAAATCTTATAAATGAGATGACATCTTCAAAATTTTCCACATTATTGTGAAGCAGAACGGTAAAAGCAGCAGTCATCTACCTAAAAGCTCTTAGATCAGAAGTAAACAGGGAGAGCAGCATTTAGCCGTTATTCTGCAAACAAGTGGAACAAACTGGCACTAGAAGTTACACTTTCATTTAATGCGAATATGTCTAATTCCAGGTTAAAACATTTATTAACACAGAAATCTCCATGGTAATTTTAAACTTATCTTGCTTTTAATCATTTATCTTCATGATTTACTGTAATTTTTTGCTATTTGTAGCTGCCTTTTATAGCAATTTAATGCTTTCTTTGCATCCGTAATGCTTTTAAAGTTTCATGTGAAGCACTTTGAATTGTCTTTTCATGAAACTGCACAGATAAATGTGCCTTGCTTTGGTTTTTGGATTATTTTTCTGTATCCATACAGGCCTTGTGCTATTTCACTTAGCTCATAATTCGTTAACGTTTAGCATAAATATAACTGAACTTCATTATCATGGTGGTAATTACAGATTTCTCAGAATATTAGGAGCATACAAACAACATGCAGAAGAGCATGTAATGTCTAAGTGTCTCAGTCAGGTCGCATCATATAGCAGAGTCCAGTGTGTAATTTCCTGCTCTAGTGACTAACACACACATATTGATGTGGACATTTGACTTCTGGGATTACACTGAAGATATGTTGTACTGATTCCAACCATTGTCATCCTTATCAATAATTCATACCCAAACAGATGAGAAAACTGCCTCGTGGTTGTAAATGGACACCTTAATTATGGACCAACCTACCTGCCGTTTATCGAGTCGAATCACTTGGGGAGTTCTGATTTTATCTGCTCATATTTAAAGCGCTGCTATTCCTCAGATTTATGTTTTTCTCTTTTATAGGGAAGATAAACTTTTCTTCGAGTCAACAAGGTCATAACAAACTCTGTAAAAGTCTTAAAAAAGCCATGTGAAAAACTTTTTTGTGGACGTGATGTGTGTAGATGTCTCGGTTTCCTGTTTTCAATCACATCCAAACTTTTCCTCCGCACACATTTTTATCCTCCTCAGCCTGACTCACCACACCCACTCATGCATCTGTTTCCCATTTCCTTATCAGATCTCTCAGTCATGATCAAACCCAAATCCTACCTGCTCTTTGTTAGGACACATTCCTTGATGCTATTCATGCTTTGGACTTCCTGACAGTTTGCTGGTACTTACAGTAGACAGTAAAACAGAGGATCGTCCTGCTTAAATGCACTGCTAATCCAGAAAATAACTTATACACTAATATTTTGTTGGAACACTTTGATGTTACAGACCATAAACCTGACCAACTGCAGTAAACTCAGATCATAGACTGCCCCCAAAGGCTTTTATGTTGGGCACTAATGACTGCATCCCTACTTAATCTCTTCTTATCCTGGTGCACCAATCACTCTGGAACAGGGTGAACAATCAGATCACAGGATCCACACACCCCTTACACCAGGGATGTCAAACTCAGGTCCTCAAGGGGCGGTATCCAGCAGGTTTTTGTTGTCTCCATACTCCGACACAGCTGACATAAATTACTTAATAGGTTGACAAGAATCTGTTGGATCTATTTAATTTGCATCAGGTGTGTTAAGTGCATGTAAACAGCTAAACTTGCTGAATTCCAGCCCTCGAGGACTGGATCTTGACACCCCTGCCTTACGCCCACACGCCTGAATAATAAGTGATTTTCTTAAGATTAAAGGTGTTTAGTCCCAACCCCCGCACACTCTTCATGTGGTAAATTCACAATTAAAATGATGGTTCCAGTTTTAATATGTTGGACAGGTCTAAAATCAGCTTTAGTATTTGAGCCTTCTGAAGCAGGTCAATTTTTTCTTTGACCCCAGGATCTGTCCTCTGACAGGGATTTTAAAGAGATGTAACATAGTCATAGCGTATCTATTCGTTAGTTAAAACAAATAAAACTTAGTTAAAATGTCTAAAAAATATTCATTGTGTTTATGTCTGTCCAGACGTTTAGTAGTTTGTAATTCAAAGACTAAGTTTTCCTCATACTTCATGGTGATTCATTTTTCTGTGCGTGTGCTTTTGAAGTGTTGCGTGATATGTCATTTCTGGACAATATTTCAAGCCCTCGTTTAAAGTGCTCAAGTCCTCCAGCTATGACATCAATTAGGCCTGTGATTAGGTCTCAGAAAGGATTTGAGGACTGCACCATGGTCATAATCTTTTCCCATAAAAGTCACTTTTACTGCTTGCATGCATCTGCATTTGGTTCTGGTGCTGGGACCTTCATTTACTGACTGTGACACATCAATAAATTTTGACAAAATGAGTACCCATCCAGAAGGAAAACTGGGACCCTTTAGGCTATTACAGCATGAGACTGATGTGTTGTAAATGACCCAATCATGTTATATTTCACTTCCTGTGTAGTTAAGGGTATGTGCCAAATTTTTAGAAAAGTAAATCATCTTTATTGTTGCGTGCATAAGTGACAACAACAATAACTGCTATGAAGATGATTTAAACCCTAATATTTCACAATTTCTGCCATGAAATGTTTTCATGTTTGATTATTAATCTTTTGGGGAAGAAGCACCACACTCAGTGTGCAGCCCACCTCTGCTTCAAGCCTTCTTTGTGGCCCTTAAAATGATAATGAAATACAGCACATGTTATAAAATAACTCGTCATGATCCCGCTGGCTTCAAGAGCCAAACCCATGACTTTTAAATGCCTCCTAGAGAATTAAATTTACATTTAAATTTGAAATAAAAAACAGTTTTATCTCACTTTCATGAGTCTCTCTCAAGTTAATGGTAAAACATAACAGTGGGGTGTGTGAGGGCAGTTTCAGAAATAGTCCAAACAAAAAAAAAAAGAATAAAAAAGATCAATGTGAAGATCAATATTTCTAAGCAGCTCGATCAGCCCACATAAAACTGGCAAAGTTTATATGATATCTTGAATCTGAAGGAAGGAGGCTGCCAAACATGTCCTTGTAAATATACTTTAATGCAAGAAATATGATGCATTATCTTTCTGACTATCCATGCATTAAATTGAGCTCTAAAACCGCTGTCCCCGCTGGCTCTGTAATGCTTACAGACTTGATGAGCCCTTCACACACAAGCAGCAGTATTAAGATGCCGCCTCTTGATAAATCAAAAAGTTCAGAAGCGACATACACTGAAACTTGAGCACCTTTAAACTGCAAGTTACTCTGCTTTTTACCTAACAGAGCACCAGTTTCTGCTGATTTAGTTGACTGTTTTCAGCAGAGTTCTGGTTTTCATGCATATATAACACATGCACACAGTATATTTGCCCCTATTAAAATTCAGCACTGTTCAGCTTAGTGTTAATATTGTGAAAAAAACATAGATGTATATTATCATAATCCTTTGCTGAGCTAAAATTCACATGTATACCTGCATGTGTAGGTGTATTGGGACTTACCTAGAGCAGGCTCAGCACAGTCTTTGTACTGCTCCGGTGTGCAATACGAAGCATCACCTAGGAACATTTTTAATAATCCATGTTAGAGTAGGTGTCAATTCAATGCCTGTCTTTAAACAAGAACTTCATGGAAAACCAAGCAGTGTGCCATGGCATGGCACATGGCATAAAGGCAACACTTTCCCCCTCCATCAGATGCATGCTGTAACCGTGGGATGTTTTCAAATGCCCATACTGAATCTGGTATTGACTCTCATATTATTTTGAAGTCTCTCAATCTTTAATCCTGAATCAAATGCTGCAACCTCGTTAAAAACCTTTGCTGATGAATGCAGGTTCAATATTAATGAACTCACCGGGCATGTGCACCATCCTGCAATTGCAATTCTCCACAATGTAACGTGTTTCACAGTCGATCCTGCAGGCGGTTACACTGTAGACCTGGAAAAAACCCGACTTCAGTGCTTTGAACTCGCACTCTCCCCATGGGGGAGGCAGGTAGGTTAGCTAGAGGTAAGAAAAGAAGTGGAACGTCAGGTTATTTTATAAAGCATGAGCTTATTCACATAACCTCTTCTTCATTTCCCAGCTGTATACAACATACAGTATTAGTGGTATAACTAATCGGTTAACATGATGTGGATAATAAACAACAAACCAAACAATACAAGTTAGTAAACAGTGTATTTTCAGCCAACATGTGATACATTTTGTAGTATCTATGCACACCAGACTTATCTATGTAATCCCTGTCTGTCCATAGTTTTATACAGCGAGTTGTTCATGAAACATTAATGTTCAGATTTACAGTTGATTTTGTCCCAGAAACACACAAAAATAGATTTTTTTTATCATTTACTGATGCGTTGATATTATTGACTAAAGCAATGATGAATGACACAGAAAAAAAACAACAATGTTAACATAATTGTAAATTTCACTGTCAAGTTTAGATTTTACTTTCAAATTTCACAATTTAGGCTAAAACTGGCAACAGCAGATTGTTGTAAACGTGTGTTTTTCCCAGTGTTTCTTTGCCCCAGTTTTTTAGGAATTTGTTGCAGGCATGAAATTCAAAATAAGTGAATATTTATAACAAAAAAAACTATTAGTTTGAACATTAAATATATTATATTGTTTTTGTAGTGTATTTAAGTGAAAATAGGTTAAAAAGGATTAGCAAATCATTTACATTTTATACAATGTCCCAACTTTATTTAAAATTAGGTCATAAATATATACTATTAAATCTAATTACAACCTATTAGAGACACATAGCTGTCACTTATAGTTTTCTACACATTTCATTGTGTAATTTTACCGAGCAAAATAAATATTCCATGTCACTGTTATATTAGCAGTCACATCATTTAAATGCAAGCTCTGCATAAGAGACTTTGTCAGTGAAATTATTTTAAATAATGATAAGCAGACTTTAGCAGCTCTCCAAAATAAGCTTCTAAGATGCTGGAAATAAAAGGAAGCAGAAGTCTCATGACAGGCCAGGTGCTGAGGAAAACACTGCAACAGATCTAGAATCTGTCAACAACAACAAAAAAAGGAAAAAATTTCCCATCTCACGGTAATGGGAGCACATCCAAATGTTCTCCACCTTCTCCTGTGGTTCTGACAACTGGGACAGCAGATGAGAAATGAGGGACACCACACCGAGCAGAGTGGAGGCCCATCTGCTCCACAGAAAAGGCACAAAAATCTAGTGGTGCACAGTTTGTATCACCCTCTGTTCCCAGTTAGCTTCCCTGTCATCACTCTACATCCCGTATGAAGCATCCCCCCCTCCCCTCTCTCTCTCTGTCTTTTCTTTTTTGGATGAGGTGAAAAGCAACATCCTGCCAAGTGAAATTTGGCTCCCATCAGTTTGTTGCTACTGACAAGACTTGAAACCCTGCCCCCACCTCTGTCTGGTGATTTTGTATCTCCACTTTGAGGTTACATGTTTGCACATACAGTCTTTTCACCAACTCTTGCAGAGGAGTGGAACAATAAATTAAAACCGAGTCAAAAAAAAAAACCTTTCATGTTAAATATTTCAGTGTCCAGAAGCCTCTAACCATCTGGATGCAGCCCTAATGCCTCCTGTGATAATTAAAAATGCCTATCTCGAGGCCAGTGGAAAGCGCAGGCATTTTCCAGACTTCCAGGAGCTATTCATTTTATCAGAGACTTATGAAAGGTGCTCCTCAGCAATCCTTAACCTTTACAATCACCTTCAAAACTCAGCTAATCATCACTTCTGGCCTAATTAGAGTTAGCTGTAGCTGATTCCAGATCTGATTATTTCTCTGTAATCAGATAATCTAAGGTGCTTAATATCACTTTTTACTGCGTTGAGATCTGCCGACCTAATTATGGGTGATTTAATAGGAGCAAAGGCTTGTCCCCCACTGAGGGTGTTATTAATCAATGCTCCATTCCCCTGTTTTAACAGAGTAATACTCTAATTAGGCCTTACCACTGGGTCAATCCGGATGTTGTTAAAAAGTTTGGAATAGGAAGAGTTGCTTTGAAGTCAATCCAAGGGATGGTTGTATGAACTGGGTCTCAGCAACAAATCTGAATAAAATAGCCTTTTTGTGTTATTGTTCTGTTTAACACAGTTGAGCTAAAGTGTAACAAAATGACCCTGAGCTGAGTCTCCATGGAATAATTAGTTTTTTTCATTCTTGTGAAGAATGACTTTCCCAATAAAAGGAGCAGTATGCCCTTTTAGTTTCTGTTAAAAACCCACAGAAGGGCAATTTCTGCATCTGGAGAGCTTAATATAAAAAAGCTTTGGGAGGACTCATTCATCCTTTACTGTATAGGGCCTGCAGTTTGTGCCCGAGGCTCGATGATTGAAGCTTCTTTGATGTAGACCTAATACCACTGGGCCAAAATGAGTTCATTTGTACTCTTTTTCATAACCTTTTTCCCAAAAAGACTATTGAATATATTTTTAAAAGTTCCACGAATCACATTTTTTTTGTTGTGTATTTATATTTCTTTAAGTAAATTTAGTTTGAAGGTCTGTCTCAAACATTAAACTCAATAATTATCATCAGTTGTTTTTCTTTTTTTTGGACATACTTGAAAGTGCCCCCAGTGTTTCTGGGGAAGATGTTTGAGGAAACAGATTTACATCCAAAGACATCTGATACAAAATGAGGCTCTTCATCTATTCCTCCTCCCCCTCTGTGCAAGGTCATAGAGAGAGACAGTATATTTAGGGCTGACAGGCAGAGACCTTGGAGCATTATTTTTATTATAAAAGATGTGAGATGGTGAAACGTTTTGATTGACAAAGTTAGTCTGTGCCATCTGAAATACAACACTTGCATGGCAATGAACTCACTCTCATTAAGCCAATTTTTTTTTACTAATTGTATAAACAAAAAATAAATCAAGTAAATACAATAAGATTCAACAATAACCCCCAACCCCCCTGCCTTGAGCCCAAAAGACCACAAACCCTCTTTAAGCCTAAAGCTTTCCTGCCACAACTCTGCTCGGTCACCCTGCAGCTCAGCCATGGACCTTAACACAGCCTCAAACTCGGAACAAACAGACCTCCTTTGCCTTCACCTCTTGTCCGTCTGTCTCCTGCCGGGTGAGGAAACAACTGGAGAAACTGAACCAGTAAAAGGCTGGAGATCCAGATTGTGTCAGCTCCAGGGTTCTGAGACCGGCTCAGAACAGTCATGTAGAAATGTTCCTTTACTGTGGAAAATATTCTGTACAGTACAGTCTGTTCCAGTACAAAAAAAATCCCAACCTACAGGCCAACCGCGTTAACATCTTAGACAATGAAAGCTCTTTGGAAATTGTTATTGGCTCACCTCAGTAAGCAAGTGAACACCTTTTACACACATGTGAATGAAAACTTTGTATTTAACTGATCTATATTAAACACACAGTCAAGGATTAATGAGCACACAAGCTGAGCAGTGTTTAGCTGGAAGTGCCCCCTGTGAGGAGTAGCTTAAAGGTTGCGTGCTTTGTTATTCAGCTGATGATGGTGATGGAGCTCACTTCCTACATTTTTTCTGCCATTAAGGGAGATAAACTGGTGACCTTTCCTTCCAAAGAGCTTCACTCAGAGCTGCTTATTGCTCTTGATTAGTGGCCCTGACTTATCAGACACAGCAGAGGGTTTCACATGTCATCTCATGTATCTTGCAAAGATCCAACTGCATGCCAAGATAAACAGCATCAGGCCTGGAAAAACCCACATCATGCCAGCACCAAGGAATTCTGAAGTGGGATGCAGGTATTATAAAAAATAAAACATTATTCCCATTCACTCGGTTGCATGGAAAGGGTTAGGAATGGAAACTAAAAGTTTTTCCACTACATCATAGAGGAAACAAACTGTTTTCATGCACACATCTGTGATGCTTTTTAAAATAAACAGAATAATACATTGAAAATGATCCACCTATCCATCTGTCTTCCGCCATTTCAGATATATGCAGCATCTTAAGCCCAAGTAGTAGCCAGGTCAGCCAAGAATTATAGTTGCTCCAGCATATCCTGGCATGGACATGCCCAGAACACCTCTCCAGGGACATGTCCAGAAGGTATCCTGACCATATGCCCAAGTATGCCTCAGTGTGGAGGAACAGAGACTCAAATCTGAGCCCTTCCCAGAAAACTCTATCGCTAAGAAAGAGCCCAGGTCAGCAGAGGAAACTCGTTGTCTCGTTCTTTTGGTCATTACTGCAGCTCATGACCGTAAGTGAGGGTAGGACTGTAGATCAAACATCAATTCCAGATCTTCACTTTTTGGTTTAGCTCCTTTTTCACTATGACAGATAGAAGCAGAGCCAACATCCCTGCAGATGCAGCAAGATGTTTCAAATCAAAACAGCTACTTTTATAAATTCACCTATTACACATGCGTACGATAAAACTATGCATACAAAATGTGTGACAGGATGCTTTAATTGAGGGTTAGGGATGCGGCTTAGGTTAGCCTTACTTGGTATGCTGTTTTGACAAAGAAGCCTAAACTGACAGATGAATCTATACTGTATGTGGTATGATATCTGGATGAGGTATGGAAAACTCATTCCCCATGGGAATCTCAGAAGGACAGGGTCGAACACGAGTTCTACAAAGCACATATTGACTGTGTGGGGAAACTTATACGCACCCTCATTGTGCCACCACCAGAACCAAAACCACATAGCTCCTCCTCAATCCGAGCTTAAACCATCCCGTGGATCCTTCTGTCCAGGGCCACAAATAGACTTTAACAATGAGATTGCAGGGTGTGATATCACCTGTATTTTGGAATGAACCCTCTGGTATGCCTGCTGAATCACTGCTAACAGCACAGACCTGAAAATAGTGTGTGCTTTGTACCAGTTGCCATGATTTAAACTTTTAGCTATGTTAAAGTAAAAACAGAGGCTTATCTTATTAAGTCAGCTTCTAAAAAGCAGAATAAACATAGGTACTAGTATAGCTTTAACATTTTAAGTATATTTAAAGCCTACATGATTGATCAAATGAAAAAAGCACAAAAAAGAAAGAATGACAAAAAATTTTTTGTGCATTAGAAAAAATAAAAGAGCTAATACCACTCTGATGTTTGAATGCAAAGAATCTGAAATAAATGAGTTAAAATAAAGCAGAAATGTTAGTGTGTAATTTTCAATGTTTTCCCTTTTTTTCTGCTGTCAATCTAAGATGCATTTCCAGTAATGAAATGAGACACTGACAATGTGAAATATAATGTTCATATGCTCCCATTTTCTTTCCATAATCTCACCCTGTCCGTCTCAGCATTGACATGTTGATGGATGACTGCTCTACAGACTCATTTATTGTATTTCTTCTATAACAACCAGCTTTTATCCATGGCATCTGAATTCTTTCTCCAAGCCTTTGAAATATTCCCAACCAGCAAAAAATATTCAGTTTAGTCATTTGATACAAATAGATATAACATGGTCTGTTGTGATTGGTCAGATCCTCCTTGCTAATCTTATCATATTCTTCTAGAATAACATTTATTAATTGAAAATGAAGCAAAGAAAGCATGCCTCCTCTTATCCAGTGAGGATAAGTTGGGCAAAAGTTGGGCAAAAAAAGGAAGAAAGTAGAGGTCCTATTAAGAGAAGGAACCCTAATAGCTTGGAAAGAATTTTCTATACTGTCATGAATTTCAAAGGAAGAATTTCTTCAAGTATAAAATGTATTTCTTCTCTGCAAAATGAAACCCTCCTCTTCCAAAGATGAGCCTTTCATTCAGAAATATCTATCATTGTAAAGCTGGCTTGCATTTAGCTTTGGCAAAACTTCAATTAAAAGAAAAAAGGCCTAAAAATTGTGTTTTTCTTTCTTCTTTTTCTTGAAGGGGTGTAACATATATTGGTATTGGTTGATACTGATATATAAGAAAGATATTTTATATATAAGATATATATATTCAATAAAAAGGGTGCCTTATCAAGACTGCTTTTTATATTTTTATCATTCAAATATTATGTGTATTGTTGTGTTTGAAAGTAACTGGGTTCTTTATTGTGGAGCTTTGGTTAAGATAAAATGAGTTAATATTAACTGTATATAATAATACTGTATGCAATCTGTAAAAAACTAATATAGAGTATAAAATTCCAACTGGCAGGTAACTTAATGCACTCTAAAGACTGACTGCACCTTATCAGCATCACACAGTAGAACGACAAAGTTATCAGTCAGTTGTGGAACATGTATTAGCATTTAGCAGCTGCAGAGAGACAGATATCTGTCAGGGTTACTCACTGAGGCCAGAAATATGACTGGAATAGTTATACAGCTGAAGCTGGAATCTGGTTATAGTTTTCGGTATGTTCGCAGCTTAGTTCCTTCCTGCACATATCCTAAACATTGACAGCCAAGGTTACCATTGAAGAAGAAGAGGAAACAGAAGCCATTTCACAAACAAAAAGGCAATGAATTCAGCTTGACAGAAGCCTCTGTGCCACCACATTTGGACCAAACAATACTTTTCTAAAAGCTAATCTTGAAAACAGGAAGAAAAAAATAAAGAAACAGAGTCACAAACTGGAGAGTGTGACAAAAGTAATAACCACAGTGACATGACAATGCACATGGAGACACAAAAGGAAGCTGTTCAGCTCGACAGTGAAGTAACAGCATGAGCAGAACATGTTCAGCTCGAGATAGGACAGAGAAAAAAAAAAGTGAAAAACAACTATATGAAGTAGAGGAAGGGTGACAGAGGAAAGGCTATCTAAAACCATGAAATGTGTGTGTTTGTAAGCCCTGTGGCTTTAGCGCTGGCCACCTGTGATGGGACAAAGCCTTGTTGTGATTGAGTGGCGCTGAGATTGTGTTGTGAGCCTCTCTAACAGAAAGGCCAAAGCATGTGATGGGCATGTGCGTCAAGAGTCCACAGAGGCCAACTGAGGTGCTGGAGATTAACCCGTCCACACATCCACACACTGTCATGTCAGGTTATTTAACACATTATCTTTGAGACATAACTGAATATGAAGACCATATAGACATATATAAATGTGTGTGTGTGTGTGTGAAAAGTAGTGAAAAGTAGGGACACCTACCCTCTGCTCCTGTGTGGCGACAAATGTCTGGAAGCCAGGAGCCACACCAAAGCCCAGTTCATGAACAAATGGAGGCTCCGCCTGGCTGTGGATCTGCACCCGAACACCTGCTTCAAAGGCCGTATCCTCTGGAAGGAAGACAGGAAGATTGTTGGCAAATTTCTCAAAATATGCACACAAGGTAAAAATGTGCCTCTTTTACAGGTTGAGTTTCACTCTAGAAAGAAAAGAAGAGGAGGAAAAAAACTGTTAATGCTGTCAAAATATGAATTTCATGTTTGGGACATCCTTTTAACATCAATTTCTGTGGCTTTCAACTCAAAATCTGGAGCTTTTAAGATTCACTGTGCGATAACGCGCATACTTTCAGGCATCCCATTTGCTGCGACATCAAACATGGGTAATGAAAAAAAAGCTTGGTGCTGACTCTATAGATGAAAGAGCTTTTATCCTTCCATTTAGAGCACTTGTATACATGCACACACACACACACACACACATGTGCACACAGGTAGGGACCAAAGAAGCCATAACATTTACTCACAAAGAACGAACAGTGTTTGCAGGAATCAATAAAGTCCTGACATTCAGTGGTGAGCGCACACACATTCAATTATGGCTTTCCCCCGCAAGCTGATCTGGCCAACATCTCGGGGTGCTGCAACCAAGACACAGGGATTTCTCAACACAACCTGCCTCACAAATTGACGAATCACACACACACACACACATCAGCATCATCCCATCATGATGCACTAATAAATCAAACATCCACACTGACGGATGTTGCAAGAGTTCGGATGCTTTCACATCGAGGAATAACTTGACAGATAAGATGGGCTTTGTTTGGACTGGGCATGTTGGTGTGGCTCATGGTGGGAAATAAATGTCTTTGCATGGTGACATTATGAGGACTTGTATTAATTATATGAAATTTTTGATGAAATTACAGACAGATATAGCTCTGTGCACATAAAGAAATATTTCTTTAATCTGATTAAAATTATTCCAGTTGACACGTTTGATGCCAGATAAAGTGATCAAATTAGTTGTTTGTTTACATGTTGAAAAGAAAATAACATGTTTTAAAGCGTTGGGTATAATTTAATGGAGGATTTTATTTAACTTTGTTAAAAGATATGCATGGACGACTTATCTATTTCTTCAGACTTTCAGCCATCTACAGGTTCAAGATGCAGAGTTTCCAACAAAAGCAATCTTTCCACCACATCCACTTCTGTTTTGCTGCTGCGCCTCCTCCGTGTGGTTCAAGTGCACACAGACAGAACACACACCACACACATGGCTGTTTTTCCCTGTTGGACAGATCATGGAAAGGTTCTTCACTAGAACAGCTACTTTTCTGCACCTACTGAAACAGCGGCAGTCTTTTTGACAGCTACATTTCAACCGCAGTAATTTCACTTTATAAGTATACAGCTGAGATAATATTTAAATTAGATAACATTTTATATACCTAACTATGAAGTAACTGTATCCTCATTTGTCATGTACATATACAAAATAGAAAATTGCCAATAAATTTTGCCAGTAAATGGAAATTAACTGTGGGGGAATATCTTAGAGTGATGAAGAATACACAATGAGCATAAAAGTGTAACAGGAGTTATATGAAGGCAAGAATATTTATACTATTATGGTAATGTACTTCTATTTTAATGCTATTTATATTTTATAAGGTTTGTTTGTTTTTCTTCAGCTTCTTCACACCTGGTTCACCATGGTTCATCTTTGTTTTATTCTGCATCCATATTGTTGCCCTTCATAAATTCCGCTCTAAGTCCCTGCCAGCTGCCGCAGAAACTTCCTTCAAGCTATTTGGGTGTCATTGCCATTCCCGAAGGTGCAGGAATTTATAGCTACAAGGTAGAGTATGTTGTAAAATACAGCCCCAAGCCTTTACAAAATGCTTCCACAACATCTGAACCAGAACATCTGGAAACTGAAAATAAAATAGATTAAAATCTCTGCAGTCAAAATAAGGTCGATGAAATAGGAAGAAATGATCATTTTCCTCTGTTCTTTATGTGCGTATAACTAAAACTAGTGAAACTGGTTATTAAAAAAAATGTAAAAAGAGTCAAAATGACCACTTTGGCCATTTAAATCACACCTGGATCAAAAGAGCTACAGAACAGTTTCTTATATGATTGAAAACTTTGTTTTAGTTATCAATTCCCTCTCAAATTCCAGGTTCGTTTGTTGGATTTTAATCAAAACTTTAAAGTAGTTATGATGCAGAATCAAAATGCACAAATTTGATGGTAAAACTTGAACTAAATGAACTAAGAGCAAGCAGAATGCATGTTGTGCATCTGCTACTTTTGAAATACACATCTGCATATTCAAGTAGTCCTAGAAGCTTTAATGTGGCATGTTTAAAGGAATGTCACATCATTTAAATATGTCTTTATAATAGCTTCTAGAGAAATACCCTATTAGCAGCCAAAGCACAGTCAGATCTTACATAACTAGCCACTGTTTGTCCAAAGGCAATTAAAAAACCATAAAAGCAGCATATAAGACCACTGAGTGACAGATTCCTTCATTAAAATAAAGAGAAAGTAGTGTAAACACAACACTGACCTTTGCACAACATGGAAATAGAGATATTAACAATTCATTTAGACTCTGGTTAATCAGCTAAAGATGTAAATGAACACAATTCAGTAAACACTAAACCTGTATGTGCTGTCGCAAGCAGAAGAGAGACGACAGTCTGTTGGAAAAGAGTAAAGGTGGTCGTTGCTTCTCATTTTGCTTGTGAAAAAATGAGCTAAAATAAAATATAATACTAGCAAAACAGGGGCAAGGAAGGATTAGTTATGTAACGCTATGCAAAAAAAAACTTGGTAGAGGAACTAACAACTAATTCGATGATTTGGTAACAGGTCGGTGATGTGCTTCGACAGAAGTCTTTAACAAGTGAAGCTGAAAAAAGGTTCACTGCTCTGACTCAAACATGCTTTCATCATCTCTATACTAAGAGATTTAAAGAGTTTGTAAATCTCTGTACACGAGTAAGAAAAAAACAGTCCCACACTTTGGTGATTTCAAGCCATAAATTTACAATGCTTCAAAAATAAACTTCCTAAAACTACAGCGAATGAAGTTTAATGCAGAAGAATCTGGGTTCGAGCACTTGGTGTGTCAACAGGGTGAGCCACTATCAGGCCTTGAGCAAGGCCCTTTAACTCCTCCCACACGCTCCCCGACAGCTGAAACACAGTCACTCACCAAAAAGATCCAGAAACACTTACCAACATACTGAAAAGGGGTTATGTGGAGTAGGAAATGTGATCTGATAGTACTGATGCAGTGCTTTGCAGAGTAAAACCGGAGGGAGCATTCGGCCGCCTTCAGTATATAAAAGGCAGTTATGGCACCATTACTACTGCAAGCAATACAGCTACAGATTGTCTTTCAGATGCCATCCTATTTCAGAAATGGCCTTATTTCATGAGTGACTGAAGAAGCTCTAATCCATCAGGGTGAGGACAGTGAAAATCTGCGGGGACAGTACAGAGCTTCTGAGCCATGTTAGGCTGCATATGATCCACATGTTCTGATTCAATCAGAACGGCATCCGAGAAGTTAAAAAAATAATTTCAGCAGAGACAGAAAGGTTGAGTATCTCACACCTGCATTAATCAGGAGAAATGTTTTTACTTTCAACAAAGCAACCCTTCATTTGTAGCACTTCATAAAAGGTTTCAGCAGCTGCACGTTGACTGCCGGCTGCTAAAGTTAAGCTGTGTTTTTAATCCTTTTAAGGAACAGATTCATGTTTTTCAAACTTCTAAAGAGAAAAAATAACTGTCAGGCTGGAAAAGCAATTACTGAGTGGTAGATTTATTTTGATAGTTTTGTTCTTATTAAGGATGATGCCGTGTGGTGTATGTGTGGGTTGAAGTTTAATATGAGGTAATGTTTCTGACCATGAGATGACCTGTTTACCAAATGAAAATGGTCATAGTTTCCCCCTTGCTGGAAAAACAAATACCACATCTGTCTGTTTAGTTTCTGCTTTTTGCCCTCTGAGTCTTTTGTTTCCTGCTTTAACGGTTTATCTTATTCTGTATTCTGTTCACTCATTATACCTGCTTTCTTTGCTGAGTGCCTCATCTGCTTCTCGGTTTGTGATTAGTATCTGTGTTCAAGCCAAGCACTTTCTGACAGTAATCACTGAACAAAGTGCATCAGAACATCAATTAACTAAAATTTTAAAACATTAAACAATAAATCAATAAAAATAAAACAATAAAAACAATAAAACAATACATTAGAAATAAAACCAGCAATAAACGCCAACGTATAGGTGGGTCTTAAGAAGGGATTTAAAACTGGAGAGTGAGGAAGCCTGTCTGACCTGCAGTGGCAGAAACCTCCTGGTTCCTCCAGACTCTTGGTTTTCACTTGATCATTTTCATGTAACGTCTTGTTCTCCATGTTGCCGTGTGATTATCAGGAGTTTCCGACTCAGCATAAAACAATCAAAACAGATCAAATAAAATGTGTAGAAATTGAATGTGTTTTGCACCTCAGGGGCGGGTGAAGTAAAAAAAAAAAAAGCATAAGGGGAAGCCAAAAAGGACTTGATGAATAATAAAAAGGATTATTACAAAATCAGGCATCAAAAACCAATCAGCAGAATCTATGAGGACTCCTGAGGTAAAGGAGGAAAATCCTACTGACCTTACCCTTATGTAGAACATAGACAAACCCTAAGGTCACATCTGGATGAGTCACAGGACTTACATGTTAGACATATCACTCCCTTTATGTATGGAGCTTAGTAGATGTAATTAACCGCTTAATAGAAAACAGACAAGTCCAGCTGAAGTTAGCAAATATACCTAAATTTAGTCATTTAAACGCTAAGGATTTTCAATTTCAGTGTCATTACTAAAATCACATATAGCATCCATTCCTTTGTTGTTGTTTTGCAGTTGGAACCATTTTCTAACCTCAACTTGGATCTGTCTACAGCTTGAGCCACCACCATGCAGACATACAAAGTGGGAAGAGACGGTGTCCTTGTTGTTTGTTATCAAATACAAAAACCGAGGCAAAGAAAAACTTATTTCCAAGAAAATAAGTCAATAGTTCAAATGTTGGGGTTGTTTGAGGAGATCTCTATAAAATGTGTTAGACAGAAATCAAATAGAAGAATAGCCATTTAAAGGGCAAACACAACTTGGGATTGTGGGTTACTCATTATCAGCCGGGGCGGCAATACGTGATCCAAAGCAAGCGTGTGATGCAGCACAGGTACCGGGAATTACGGTTTTAATTATTTAATGGTTCTATGTTTTTTTTATTATAAAAAACAAGATTATAGAAAACTTTTTTCTGTTTTTCTTCTAAAAATTTCAGTCAGTCTGAATCAGAAAAGAAAACAGCATTTTCTAGACAACGTTCACTTGGACATGCGGTGTTCATGTATCAGATCTGTGCAGAATTTCATTAAGCATTATTGATTAGTTACTTTTCTCACATAGAAACATTTTGAGTAGGGGGTGTCTCAGTCAGCTAAACATGACACTGTTAATTTGTAATGCTGTTAAAGGTTAACATCACACGAGGCTCTGTGTCACGAGAACTCACTTTTCTATTTGTTTGCTCAAACAGGGAGAAAGTCTAGAAAATCTCTGATGGAGGTCTGGTGTGTGTGCGTTTCTACTTGATAAATCACTCAATCTCGCAAATGAAGTAAAAGAAATATGCCTGAGTTTTGAGTCACACCTAATTTATCTACAATACAATGCTGCCACATCCTTGTCTCGCTGGAAAACACAGACTTTCTTTTAGAATATTTTATCAAGGCAAACTGCTCAGAGCAAGATTCAGAACATGAGACGGTGATCTTTTTCTAAGAGTAAATTAAATATTTGCAAATACCTCTCTGTATGAAGACCTTGAAATTGTGTGTGTGTGTTTATGTGTAAATGGAGTGCTTACTTATGCTTCAATCCAGCTGTGTTAATAAGATGATTCTCACAGAGATTGTGAGTAAATGATGTTTGGTTTTAAGTAACAATGGATTCATCAGGATGAAAACAGCTTGATAGAGCTGCAGTCAGATTAAGATGATCAGACTGAACTATAAATAACTAACCGGTAAGAATTGGGGATTAAACTAAATTTAAATAACTGCACTCTCAACTACTTGATGCATTAAAATGATTTTCCTTCAGTGTTGCAAATGACTCTTGTTGTGGGTAAACATGACCGGGTGTAAAGAAGCTTGAGGCGATTGTTTTGTTTTTTAACTGCCCATTTTCCTATCTATGCAGACATGTTTACATCTGAGACGTCCTCTCTCCTAGTGCACACGATAAGAAGCCTTTGTTGCAGCTGCTAACTAACCTCTCCCTCCTCCTGCCACCTTTATCCAATCACTGTCACATCCAGGACTGGCTACATCAGGCTTCATAAGACTCACCAGATATACACATGCTGTATATTGTAGCATTTCTGTGCTGACAGAATGCCATCTATCTTTTTTATTAGGTTAGATATCCTGAATATTTGAGCAATAGTTCCCAGATTTTTTTATGTGACCAAATTTCTAAGTAGGGCACCCCAACTACAGACTCTATTGTTATAATGCAATGTTTTGTTTATGTCATATATGAGAAGTTATGTTTTTACTGTTGAATCAACCCTTTTATAATAGCAGAGGAGAAAAAAGCCCTGGATTAGTGTTTTGTAGTTTTGTTTAAAGGAACGTTGATCTCATATAATGAAATTTGGTGATTACTTAGCTCATATCTGTGTGCGGGACAGCGAGCAAATGTATGCAGTAAATGAGTTGTGGTGGCCTAATGAGCGAATAACTCCCAGCCTGACTTCGTGTTCCAGTCCGGCCCAGTCTAATCTAATCTTTACAAATATCCATTATTGAGAAAGATCTGTATATCAGAGTATAGATTTATTTATTTAAATCATGCTGATACATGTTAATAAATAAACATTAAATTATATATTTTACAACACCTATTTTTTTTTAAATAATAGTCTTTTAATGGGTATGTTCATAGGGAGCCAGGCTACTCAGTAATAACTGCCTGATCAAACTATTTAAAGACCAGATGTAGGCTTAATGCTGCCTTGATACCCTCTGTGTGGTTCAGCTGTACATACAAAGTCACTCTTTCCAAATTTATTCCCATATCTCATTAGCTAACAATATAGTTCCATAAATGCAAAGCCCATACATCCTTCCTAATCGGGCATAAAGCTCCATTAACACGTGGAGACATGTCGTTCTTCATAAAAACCAGGAAGTGATATTCATTCAAATTCAAAACCTTCTCAAAATAAATCAGACATGTGAATGATGGTAATTTAGTGTTGCATTATAACTTTGTTCAACATGATATCTGTAACACAGATGAGGACAGTCATCACAGCAGTGGCTCAGACAGTAATTACTTGAAATGAATTTGACATTTACAGAATGAATATGTTTACCTAGTAATTAGCATCGAGACAGTAAATTGAAAAGTACAAATCCAGTTAGTTTTCCATCTCCATTCAGCAAAAATAAAAATGTTTTGTGGATTTTGGTGTTGAGGACATTTGCATCATTCTCATTAAAGTATCACTTGGGCAACATTTCTTTTTGGATGCACATTTTTCTACATTTGTGACTGCAATCTATTTCCTGTCCTTCCTGCACTTCTTATTAGATTTAAAAGAATATGGGAATCCTTATTACTAGACTACTCATGTTACTCCTCACTTGATGAGAGAGATAAAGAGAGTACAGAGGACAGAAAGAAAGGACTGGTAGTAATGTACTGGTAATGTTCAATAGCTTACCTAGACTTGGTTAACTACCACAGTGCAATCATTTTAAGCATATGCCATATGTAGTTTCTCTATTTTTTCTAATTGTATTCATATCTTATTCTATTGTATTATTGTTTCTTTGTTTTTAGGAATCTATTTATTTATAAGCTGCTGGATATCTAACTTCTTGGTGGGAGTCCTCCCAAAGGATGAATAAAGTTGAGTCTAAGTTTGGACAAAGAATGATAAGCACATTTCAGTGATTTACTGAATATGATTTATTTGTTGGAGGAAATTTCCAAACATGAGGCTCAGTGATGATCCACAGTCTCCAAAGTGAAACAAAGTTAGAAAACAATGGTCTCACACAGAAACTGAACCCGGCTCTTCATGATTAACATTTTCTACCATTACTCTGTAACTGGTGATAAATAACCCTATTTTACACTTTGTGTAGCCATAGCTGCTCTTAAAAGTGCTTTATAAATACAATGAATTACTTTGATTAGAAATAAGCAAGTAACACACCCCTCCTCGATCACAGTGGTCACTGGTTCAGGGCTGGTGCCAGAGATGGTTTCTGAATGGTTTTTTGGTAAGAAGTGGTTTGGGTTTCCACTGCCAAGGGGTCACTACAGCGATGTGCTATATCCCCCAAAACATTTTTCCCAGAAAGCTGATGTTATAAAACCTCACCATTGTAGTTTGTGAAGGCCCTCTGCAATGTTTACCCTCATTAATGAATCCTGATAGAGGTAGTCTAGAAGACTTTTTGTTAAAGATACAGTGTGTAAAAAACACTGTATTAAAAATAGTGGCACAAATATGGCAGATGCCATGTATGTTGACTTACAGTGTGTAGATATAAATCACTCATTTGAAAACCTGCACCTTTAAAACTAAACATAATCTGACAGTGTTTATAACCCTGTTGATAATTTCAGCTGTGAGCGGTGCTTGTGAATCTTATTTTAAGCAACACACTGAGCAGCATTTTCAGGCATTACTGTTGATATGGAAAATCAAATAGCTACATCAACAGAATACAGAGTTTATGTTTTTTAAACATGAGGTCTCAACACATTACCCACCCCCTACTACCCTGTCTGGATGAAGACCACCTGCTGCAGGCTACAAACCTGAACTGTTATTTCAGAATTTAGATGAGCTAAGTGATAACAGTCCTAGGCACATTTGCCTGTCCGTCCTGGGAGAGGATCTCTCCTTCAATATGGGCTCCATTAGGTTTCTTCATTTTTTTTATCCCCACAACTGGGTTTCTTAGGAGTTTTTCCTTACTGAGATGAGGGTCTAATGACTGGATCTGCCAAGTTTAGTGTAGTTATTACTTGTGTTTATAGTGCGTTATGTCTGCTGCTGTGTGATTAACTGTGTGTGAAGCCCTTTGAGACGACTTTGTTGTGATACTGAGCTATATAAACAAAACTGAATTGAATTGAATACTCAATCTGGTCCTGTGAGAGCCACAATCCAGCCTGTTTTCACTATATCCTTTATGTGACACTACTTTGGATGGTCTGGTTTGCTTTCAAAACTCTACATCCTCAGTATTAGTGCTGGCAGAGAAAGACCTTCTATTTGGGACTGACTGTTAAAAAGTACTGAAGCAGCTTTGGTAACAAAACCACACAAAGCACCAAAAAACAGCTTGTATGTATCTCAGAATTCAACATTTAAGAAGAAGTATATACGAGAATGGGACTAAATCATTACATCAAACCAAGATAAAATGACAATTTCGTCTTGGAAACATTTATTTTCAGGTCTTATTGGCAGGTGTATTTAAGTTTTTCTTTTTTAAAATACACTTTCTGTTGCTATGACAAACACAACAGGTTATTTTATGATCTCTGGATGTTTTTAAACTCATAAAAGAAACAAAATTTGGTGCATTTATGCCTGCCAAACAAAACAACTTCATTGTCCACAGAAATAATACATTCTTAAACTTCCAACAAGCAGTTGTTGAACAATGAATACATGTCAGCATAAAACTGCTTTTTGGACCCCACTTACCTGCTTGTCACATAAAATCTGAAGTGATGGACATCTAATTATTGAAAAAAGAAAACAGAAAGCTCAGAGTGGTGTTGGATCCACGAGTGTTTATGTAAACAGACCTGAAGCTGTGAACGGCATTAGGTTTGAAACAAAAAAATCTGAAAACCGATCACTGACAGAGAAGGGAATATAACAGAGCTGGGAGGTAAAGAAGTAGAATTTAAACCATGCTGCAACACAACTCTCTTGCTAAAACAGAATTATAAACCCTTGTATACACCTCCTAATCTGCATCAGTCCCTCAGTAACACTGTCAGGAAAAGATGTGGTGAGTGTGCATGATGTAACTGGTTGCTTGGAAGCTCTGAAATGTCAGATCTTGCATCTGTACATGAGTGCATACTCCATGTGAGACACAACTCTGATTTGTGGCTGATTAAAATGAAAGGTGCATATCTGAAATGAGAAAACTGGGTCTAAATCTGACTGGATTCAATTTGTCGCTCTGCATTAATATTTCGATTCTGCTGGAAGGTTTTCATATCTCCTAAATTTCATTTGGACATCTGGATGCAAATTACTCTGATTAATAATAAATTGAACTTTCTAAATGTTCAAATATTCTAGTGCTCAGTGAGTCGCTATCTTCCATGAATGTGAATCTTTTTTGCAGCTGTCTGTCGATACTTTCTGCCATTTTCCTCCTCAAGCTTTTTACTTTGCAGGAGTTATATTTGTAATGTCAGGTTTCCAATCTCACCACAGTCATGAGTCACTGCTGGCCATTTTGAAAGAGTCTGTCTCCTTTTCTGTTGGTAATGGCCCTTTATCGTGCACACTTTGTGTCAATGCCCCACCATAAGACCTGTAACCATCATGCCAGAGACAGATTTCTAACACTGGGTAATCTTCTGTATTTATTTGTTTGGGACATTCAAACTTCCAGAACTAGAAGTATGATAGCCTGCACTGTAGTCCATTCTTTTCATACTGGTTTAATATCACATTTCCTCTGGCCACAGGACTGTATCCCTGCAAGGCTGGAATGGCTTTTAAAGTTTCTATACAGCAGATTTCAGTGGTGTCCTCTTTGGCCACAGTTCATAAGGATAGTTTAATGGGGAGCTTGTTGTGAAAGCTCCAATCATAACCAGACTGACCAGTGACCCAAGAGAGGCAAAGTTTCAAATCTTTCTAACATCTTGTAGCCTTTGGAGTTGTCACACTTCACAATGGCAGAGGATGAGAATAGTTTCTATTAAAAGTATGACTACTCCTCTAACGACATCCTCTGGGGTCTTTGTCACTGTCACAAAAAAAAAATTTGAAGTCTACCGGTCAGGTTCTAGACCACACCACAGCATTGAAACTGCCCTAGTTAAGGTCTTAAATGAGATCTGCTTGAGCACAGATGGCAGCAACATCTCAGTCATGGTGTTATATCAGTGCTGCATTTAACATGATCGTACATCTTACAAAATTGACTGAAAACTGAGTAGGGTT
>JBAMHV010000022.1:17922620-17939525 GCA_037177535.1 Pseudomugil gertrudae
TATATGTATATACAGAGATCCTCTTGATAATCTGTATTTCTTTATTTTTAATTTAAATGAATATGTTTTGCTGGACCAACCGGAAAAGATAGAAAGAGAGAAAGAGAAAAAGAAAAAAAGAGAAAACACAACCCCAACAGAAGAAAGACAGGCATCCACAAAAGGAAAAACCGCAATCAAACCAGCTACTACTCCATTCACCACACCTGTATACAAAACAAAGGATGTCATATATCCCGCAGAGTCAGAGATCATCAACCAGAGTGCCTGTTAACTATTCTTACATAAGGGAATATGTCTTCTATTTGCAGTCTATTTGTCTTATTTAAAAAATAATCCAGTCATAACCACCATTTAGATGTTTAATACTGGCATCGACATAAGGAGGTTCAGAGCTCGACTTGAAAAGGTGCTGAATATACTTTAAACATTTAAATAAGGTACACCTTCATAGTTCCATTAAACCACTATACTAGGCCACTGAAGTACAGTTAACTCATTGACATGCTCAGAAACCAGTTGGAAGTAATTTGAACTTTGTGACATGGGATGAAATGGTAAAGTCCCGTCCAGTTACAAGATAACCTGCTCTAACTGGGCCACTGTCCTCCCATGAGGGGTCCATAAAATTTTTATCACCTACACCATTACATCAGATCAGAAACCTCTGATGTTCAGCAAATTTATGTCATTTACAATTCCCAAGTGTTAAGTGTCTCCTGGGTTGATTTCACAGAATCATTTCAGTGTTAATTATGGTGAATGAATTTATGTTAATGTAATAAGTGAAGTAACACAAGAAAAATAACATTTTAATTGCTTCATTGCTCAAACCAGTGAGGAGCAACATGCCGCAACATGCGTTAGAATTGTGTTTTGTGTGACATGATGTGATTGAAGCTGCTTTAGAACAACATCAGGTGTCTTTGGAAAGTAGCTCTCAGGACAGAGATAAGAACAAGGAGAACTGATTCAGACATGGACAGATCTGAAGGACCAGCTCTGCACGGGTGCACATGGCTAACTTACTGGTGGATATAAATGGTGACAAATACAATAAAAAAGCTGAAGACAACATGTTTGTAATAAGCTCATTAGAAAAAAACACACAACAATACAAAATAGTTAGCTATCCTTAAAACAAGAAACTTATGTTTGAGTTGCCAGGCAACAGGAATCTCATAGTATGTGAATTGAACTGATGGCAGGACGTAAGAGGCAATTGTTTTTTTTAACATTCTTGGATCTTGGAAGTAGAAGAAAAATGAAAATGGGTTGCCATGCCTACCTGTGTCCCCCCAAACTGGCAGGTACTCATCCTGCTGGATGTCCAGCATGATCTCCAAGCCGTTTCCTGTCCCTCCCTTCATGGTGGTACGCAGCGTCTTCCCCTCCTCTGCAGCATTGAACATGTAGCACTTCCCATACCTGGTGAACACCTGAAGGAAACACACAGGGAGGCTGAGTGAAGACTTCTTAATCTCTATGCAAACAAACACAATATCAAACATATCAGAAAAATAGATTTCATGTTACCAGGAACCCTGAGCTCCTCTTACAATGCAACACTTTGTTTTACTCAATATTGCTGTTACTACAAAACAAAAATGCAAAATTTATCTCCAGGTCTCCAAAGTACCAGTTCAACAGCTAGCTGGTCCATTTTAGTGACTCAACAGTTTTGGAAAAGACTTCTAGAGACTTTTACTGTTTTTGGAAGGAAATACTTATTTTCCCTGCAAAAAGCTTCTCCTACATTAACATGGGTCCGTGTAAATATATAAAGACAGCATTAAAACCTTCTGTTTGTGTCTCTTCAGGTGGTTTATGATACTGGTAAATGTTGGATAATTTTATCTGTTGCAGTTAAAATGTTGTACTTTGTCATCTTCAGTTTACATGATTGTTTATATAAATACATACAGCTGTGATGCTGAATGATGCGATGGAGATACAGTAAACGTCCTGCTGAACAGAACAGTTCACTGCAGTTCATCCTAAAATTTATTTTTACAGCCAAACTTCTCTTTTGCTTTTCCAGGAATCTTCTGAGAAAATCTTGCAGTAAGTTGTTTTGGATTTTAAACCTCAACTTTACCTCTAAGTGACCTCAGACTTTCCGGTCTCTTTCGCTTTATAGCTTCCCAAAGCAGCTACTCAGAGGAGCCCAGCTTTGAGGATTAGAGTATTTATTAAGCTTAAAAATAAGAATCATCATGAAAGCTGTACATCTTCAGAAAAGAGCTGAGCCGAAAACAGAAAATAAAACACAACTTGGACCCAATCAAACAACTGTAAGATCCCTGTAAACCAACCTATGGACTTTTTTCAACTGAACAAAAGTGTGTTATTCAGTACAGGAAACATTCAAACTTTCCTTGGTCTTACAGAAACTTTTGAAAACAAGAATGGTCATCACAGCTTTCAAAACACAAAGCTAGCAGGAAACCCGGGAGAGGCTGAGCCCTCTGGTAAGAACAACAGCTTCTGTATGAGGTGTAAATACAGTCTGTGGGAAAACTAATTAACTTTTCACTGAAGTTATAGGGAATGAAAATAATCTTTTAGGGCCTTGTGTCATGTGGAGATCAGCTGGAGGCACGCCACATGTTCAAGAGATGCAATTTTAAAGGAATTTAAATGCAATCAAGTCAATTAAAAGTGATAAGTCATGATCCTATTGTTAAAAAATTACAACAGTCCTTCACAATCTTGTTGTTTTTTTTTTAAAGAAAATGGCATTTATTGTACAGTATGTAAACTGGAAGGGGTAAGCTCCTGTGCCGTAGCTGTAAAACTCCAGCAAAAACAGTTTACTCTTCCTGTTTCTGCCTCCAGATCACGGTCCAGAGACAAATCGGAGAGGATTCCTTCTGAGCTGAAGCTGCAGCCAGTTTTAAGGTTATCTTCATATTTACTTTTCCTCCAAAGTTTAATGAGAGTTTTGGTCATGTCTGCAGTGTGCCACTTCACTTTAACTAACATTACCCACCAGAGAAACTCCTGTTTGGTCAAGCTAAATAAATAAAGGACCCACAGAAACACAGGAATGATAAATATGCTGTCACTTAAAATGCACAGCAAGAGTCCAGCAAATATGACCAAACTTTCCTTTTATGCGTGTTTGTTAACAGTACCACTTCATGTCACACATCCCAAGATGTAATGCGCTTTGACATGAGTTCCTTTTTCCGCTAAAGGCTTTTTACCACCAGCTCACCAGGAGCCACCAAACGGAGGGAAAGGAGCATCTAAATAATAGATTGAGTTAAAACTGCAGAGCGTGGCTTATTTGGGAATGTGTTTTGCTTATTTCTATGTGTGTGTAACACAAACAAACATGTAAACGAGACTGTGGTTGCGAGGTCTCTACTCATGAATAGTAACAAGCATAACAAGCATCCACTTTGATGCAGCACTGGCTGATTGAAGGGAAGTGACTGGTGGAAGCAGTTTAATAAATAAACAACTGCAATGCTCTATAGTCCCAGATAAGCTAAATGAAACATTAAGTATCGACATCATTCCATCAACTCAGAATTTATGATCATTTTACAGGTTTGTGATCTGCGACACAGAAAAGGTTTGCAATCATGTATCTACTGTGCTTTATATTCAATATAAAAACAAAACACTTAACTTTTCATTTTAAAAAACAATCAAAAGGCACAAAAACTGCAGCTTTAAAAAGTTTCATCAAGTCAAAAATAATGTTTGTTTTAAAATTGAGCAGGGTTACTTTGTTAGTTTCTCTAATAAACTAATGACAAGCTGCATATGTGGAGATTTTTTAAATTAATATCAACAAAGTAAATGAATCAGGAAGGTGTTTTTATGAATGTTTTGCATTCACCTCCTACGCAGTTTGTACACAATGAGAACCAGAAGCATCCCACATGGCTTTAATGTATGGAAACTGGTAGATGGGCTCACTTCAGTTGCAAATTAAATTTTTTTTATACATTTAAATAAAATATGCAGAATGAAGATAACAGGAATTCTTTTATTGAGCTGATATGCAAATACATGATCATTTCTAATTACCCAGATAAGAACCAGACACAGTTAATG
The DNA here is from genome assembly GCA_037177535.1 of Pseudomugil gertrudae. Lineage (NCBI taxonomy): Eukaryota > Metazoa > Chordata > Actinopteri > Atheriniformes > Pseudomugilidae > Pseudomugil > Pseudomugil gertrudae. The sequence goes on from JBAMHV010000022.1 coordinate 17,926,692, forward strand.
GTATTCATCACCTAATGACCTTCAGCATCTTCTGAAGAATCACTGACATCATGAGGAAGATAACATGCATCGCTTTGAGACTAAGTTACATATGTGATGACAAAGTGTACGTGCTGACTTTGAAACTTAGTTTGGATTTTTCTAAAGGTGTTAGCATCCAGCTAAATAATAAAACAACTGTGGGAACTGCTGTTGTTACAGGGAGGAATTATGAATGTTTAATGGACAAAATGTAACAACAAGGTACATGCCCACATGACTGCACAGCTCTGAAGATGTGCAGTCGCTGCAAATCAAACGGTTTTGCTCCAACAGACACAAATTGTTCTTTAGACTCCCCGGCTTCAACCCTTTTGCATGACTTACAGTAGCGTGTGGATTTATGCTTGACTAAAACATTTCCAAAACTTAGTCACAGATTCTTTTAGACACATCCCAGTCCCAGCAGAGAACATGAAACAGAAAAGGGACACTTTGTCCACATGTCCAAACCATAAAAGTGCCACAATCCAGGGTTAAAAGCTTGCCTAAACTGTTGTTTGGTATAATAAAACATCAAGGTCAGACAATGTGTCCATGACAGGAATAAAACGTGGATATTTAGCAGTGTGAATTCATCTAATCCTAAACATAAATGTTTAACATCTAAACCCTAACTTGTACATCAAATCCAACCCATACTGGCTTTACATTCCTACTGAAACATTTACTATTTATGAGTCAGAGGAAGATATAACAAGTGGAGGAAGAAAGTACAAAACTGAAAGGAAAACATGAAGCAAGTTGATTTTCATGTATCAGCAGATTAATGCCTTCAACCATTTCTTCTCTCCTCCTTATCTGGTGTTTTTGGTCAACTGGCAAACACACTTTTTTGATGGTACACCGTATCAACATGCACATCCATGGTGTCATCGCTGCCCTGCAGAGTTCTGAGGTAGGGAAACGCAACGTCATAACTTTGTATTCCAGCTCTGTGCATCATGTGCAAGCGACTGAATATCAACAACCTGATTGTATCGAACAGGCATGAAAACATAAAACTTGCAGAACCACAGCTTTCAGGGCCAGCACATGCCGACCTTTGTCTGAAAATGATTAGTTTATATCTGCTTGCTGTGGATGCATGTGCACAAAAGACCACTGAATCCACTCGCAGAGGAAAACACGTTCATGCTCACCCTAACCCTGGAAGAAGTTTGGCTACTCAAGGCCCCCATCCATTCTCAACAGCATTTGAAATAACTTCAATACCCACTTTCACCACAAAGAATCAGTCATTCTTGCATATAGTTAAAGATCTAATTTTAAAGAAGTCTTTATTCTTAATGAGAAGCAACATTCAATCACACTTCAACGACATTACGAGTCAGATTAGGCTAATCTGTACAAAACAAACAGACAGTTTGATAATGAGTTGCTGGTGTTTTGTGTGTGTACGAGCAGCGGTGCACTAATGAGAACTAAAACGATTCTCTGTCAGTTGAAATGAGCCTCTACTCATGTTTTAAAAAGCCAAAGTCTTTAACAGCAAAACGATGTCTGACAGTCACAACTGGGACTGAGCTGAAGTTGACTAATGATGCATAAAAATCATTATATTTTCGCTCCATGACAGCAGGCCTCCTGAAACCAGCTATTAGACCATTAAGATTGACAGAAAAATGCAATAATTATTAAAGAAAAAGTGTTAATGAAGACCAAGACGTCCATCCATCCATCCATCCATTTTCAACCGCTTTATCCCAGAGCGGGGTCGCGTGTTGTAGTTAACTCATAATAGGTTCACATGTCCCACTATAAAATATTAATTGAGATTATTATTAACATTTCTCCCTTGAACTTCCTGGATTGGTGAAAGCATCACAAAAGGAAACCTCACATTTCAAGTAATGTTTTCCTAAATGGAAACAACGAGCATGTGCGACCACCCTGTCATTTATCGCTGCACTGTTTTAAGATGAGCTTCTCATTTCATGGTCCTCCTCCTTTATTGACTCTGACCCTCTCGTGGATGGTTTGCAGACATGATTGATTGATAGCTAATAACATGTTTCCTCTGAGGTGTCGCACATCAGAGGAATATGGAGTACCACATTAGAGGTTTTTCCACCTCTGCAGAACAGACGGGCGCCTGACAGATTCCTGCCTGCGCCAAATAAATGACGACGTGGAAAGTTATTGGAGCCTGACGCAGAGGACGGCAGATGCATATTCATGCCACTGCCACCTCTCATTTGCAGGTGCATGGCGTAGGAGTTTGTATTCTTGTTTTTTGTCTTCTTAACATTGGGTGAAAGCACACCACCATGCATGCACTGGGTTGTTGCTGGTTTAACATCAGGTACTCATTTGTAATGTAATTGACATTAATTGAAAATGTGTGTTGACATTCGCCACACTGCCCCGACTTCTCCTGAGTGAAAGCATGTTCTAATGATGCCTCTGATAAAGCTCATTTACACAGCTGTACAAACCCTCACGAGACTGAAGTATTCCAATTAACACGTGTTGGCTAACTGGTCAGAGTCTGCACCATCAGAAGTAATTACCCAGCAGCCATTTTCTATTCTGTTTCCCATTTGTGTGAGCATGTGAACAAAGTATAAATTGAATCGGATATTTCCTTCAGAGCACTAGGCTCCCAAACGCCCACCCTCACCATCTTCACATCTTCACATCTCTTATGTGGGGAAGAATTGCTTTCAGGGGGACACCACTCATCTATTTTTCACTCCTTTTGTTAAGACTGATGATGCTCGACAGGTAGCGCAAGGGGTCGGGTCAACATCCCATTAGACCTCAAGCAGACAAAAGACATCCTCTTCAGGTACTGGATGAGAAAAACCTTGACAACCCCATCTTTGTCTGGCTCTTCTTTACATTTTCTGACATCTCAGGTAGAATTGTCAGCAAGAAAGCTCGAACGAGTTCTCAAACTGGTGCAGAGATGCTGTATAAACCAGCACAGGAAACATTACTCAGCCTGATATGGAGCTGGAAGCATATTAGTCCACATTAAATAAAGAAATAGTCTTAAACTTCCATCTTCATGCAGATGAAAGTTCAGACTCAGGCTGGACTTTATCGTCATTCAGCATCACTCAATATGCACTAAACATGAAAAACTTCCAGTCCCATACCTCCAGAATCAAAATTCCCAGACTCAGTGAAATTAGAGATTTTCCAACTGTAAATAACTTTGCATTACAAAAGTCAACAATTCGTCTGCAGCAAAACAGCAAAGAGGAAGAAACAGTACATACAATAGACACAATGTTGTGCTAATGTACAGTGATGGGTCAGTACTATGGTTGAATACAGATCAATAAGTGATTAAAAAAGCTATTTAAAAAGCAGACATCTACACTAATTGGTCGTGTGCCAACTTCTAATACAACTCAAGAAGAAGAAATCAGGCATCAAGACATAGTGTGGATTGTATGAAATTACCAGAAAGCACACAGAGTGGAAAATGTTTCACTTTACTAATGAGAGAAGCTATTGTAGCTAACCAAAACTCTGTAACCTTGAGATAAATTAACCCGTTGAGTCCTGTTACTTAACACAAGCTTGTGTCTTAAAATCTATAGAACTAGAATGGGATCTCTGGGAGATATTTTAACATGTGTAAATGTCAGTGTATGGGTTACTGGTGAAGGATAAATGAAGATGAACAAAGCACAAAGGTAAAATAAAATGAAAGAAATGAAAAAGGCTAAAGCTGAAGGATGGATATCAAACTTGTCCACCAGCTCGGAGAGATAGGGTTTCACCCAGTGTGTGGCAACTTTCAGAGTGAAGAATCTGTCAGTCAGGTTCCACCAGCTACCCATTAGCTGTAGTACAACACCCAGTGCTGGAGTAATCCACAACACAAGTAATCAATTCTTTTTTCCAAAGACACAATCCCTTATTGTTAACATTTTACCATAGCGATCTGTTTTTTCCAGAAAAAGAAAAAAAGAGCCACAGATAAAGAAGAGAAGGGAAATCTGAAAAGAACATTTTTTCTAAGCAAACAAGGCCTCAACGAGAATATTTCATGTTGTGGATTTTCTCGCATGACTTTGAATTAGCTGAAGATAAACAAGAGAGATGCATGTTGTGCATCTGTCAGCACAATTCTGCTGCACATTTAGAGAAAGCTGCAGGCTGAGCACGACACCACAACAATGACAGAAGCTGCCAATCATGTTGCTGCGTGTCTGGTGAAGGATGTGCTACCAGTGCCATCATCTTAGCTCAATCAATCACCAATAACACCTTAGACTATATGCATTCATATATCTGTTAATAAAGCTTTGGGAAGGGGCGTTGTTATTGGCCTGCACAGTTTCACACTGAAAACCATAAAACAGATTAAATATTGAGGTAGGGTTGGTTCATTCAAAGGGCAAAGGTGTGCTTAAATTTCAATTCACTACACAGAAAAGCCATTCAAATGGGTGACTCAGACATTGTTTTGCAACCCCTTGCAAAAAAGACAACAGTCTAAATCTTTAATGATCAAATATAAAGCGATTACAGGATCCTGTGATTGTATTTATGGATGAATAGCAACTGTATCAAGTGATACAGTGAAAGATGCAAGGCATGTTATAAAGGCATTGTTAACAGATGAATGATCAAGTTAAATCAAAAGACCAGCAGAGCTACAGTGCTTGAGCATGCATGTGCTTGATGAGGTCAGTGTTGTGTTCACCCACCAAACAGAATTGATTTACAGATAGTTCTGCATTAGACTTGCTGCCTTATGATTAAAAAACCTGCAAGATTTTCCACTCACGTTGAGGCTATACGTTCCTCTTTGCATTCTTCTTGTTGCTGTGAACATTTTTAATTGTTTCGGGGTTCTGTATAAAATGCCAGACAAGTCAAACACGTTTGCTGCCAACATCACATTAGGTTGCTTCTATTCGAGCCAGAGGTCTGAGCGCCAGGCTGCAAGCAAAGACTACACGCATCTTGGCTGCCAATTAAAATGCCTTCTGACCAAAAAAAACACATCTCATTAGTATTCACAGCTGCAAGTGTGAATGTCTGGAACAACCGAGCTGCGAGCATGGCACGACCTCGCCTGGTTGCCGTGTAGTGCCTCCTACAGAGTGTAAGTCAAAGATGACATGACCATTAGTGTGTATTCCTGTCATGATGAAAGGTCAACTGTTAACTCCAAACACCCACAAATTACTTCTAAATAGGCTCCTGGACAATGCATAGAAATGTAAATGTGCACATGAAAAGGAAAAACATTCTTAAAATCTAACCTTGTCTGAAATAACACATGTAATCTCATTACCACAACATTGCTTTGAATTTTTTCTTCTTCACTGGACACTTGTTTATTTACCTTTGGAAACGTACTGTTCAAACCAAATCACCCTCTAGTGCACAACCACAGTTCTGTGCGTTATTCTGCAGGCAGAACCTGACTTTTCTGAAGCCAGCTCATCAATTACTCTTCTCTGTGCACACTTTGCTCTTAATTTATTCTTTCAATGAGTACAAACACAACTACAAAGATGTATACAAAACCAAAAAAAAAAAGGCACAAGGTAGTGTCAGGAAAATTGATAATAGAAATAAAGACCAAACTATTTTTACAAAACCATCAGCTATTATGTCAGTTTTAATACTTTTTGTTCACATTATTCCAAATGCCACATGACACACAGCACCTCTCAATGCCACACCACCTGGATGACTAGATTAATACAAATGATGGTGAGATGTAGACATTTTATGAAAATAAATTAGGGCTGCAAACTATATTGAGAAATTACCTTCATCACATACTAGCCTCCTCAATATAAAAATGGCAACGGCTGCACACAGTAGATTGGATAAATAATAGTCCCCATGATTCCATTTTGATGTCTGATTATTCCAAACTCTGCATTCATGCTCTGTGGTGATTCAAAGGAATTCTTAAATTAAACTATTTATAAAGTGCCCTTCAGGCCAAAAGCAACAGAAAGAGTTTTACATGTTAAAAAAAATGTGTATTAAACAAAACACGGCTTTAAACACCAAAAATAGATAATGTTACAGTTTAAAAACACACATCATATTGTGTTTCAAACCACAGGAGAAGAGGAAGAAGAAGAATACAATGCAGAAACTGCCAAATAAAATGCACCCAAAAAAATGATGCAAACAAACAGGCACAGACTCTGCAAATAGGTGGCTATACAAAGAAAAAAAATGTTGTACCTTGTCTTCAGTCCTGCCATACTCATTTCCATTTGATCTATGCACCAAGGCAGGGATGCCAAAGTCCAGTTCTTGAGATCAACTGTATCCAACACACCTGAATTCAATGGTTGAACTCCCTTATCTGCAATTTATTCAGCTCTGCAAAGGCCTGACATGCGATGCTCAACACTATGAGGAGAGATTTTAAGTGCTGAGGTTGCCCTAGGTTCTGGACATAGGGGTTAGGGTTATATACTATAAAGAAAAAAATACGTCTGCATTTTAGGACACATTCTGTAATGTCACATATGTATACAGAACAGTTGTAGTAGGTTCTATGGGTTAAGTTTGATTTATTAAAGAAATGTGTGTGTGTGTGTGAGAGAGGGGTGGGGTTTGAACATGAGAAGCTGTAAGTATATAGTTTAACTATCAGACAGTTTTTATCTTGAAGTGCCTCAATCTTTGAAGTCAAGAGCACCGTTGCAAGAGCTGAGTTTAGTAATCCTGTGTTAGTGTTTGACAAATCAATACTCGTTGTGTGAGAACTTAGCTTTAAAAAAAAACATGCAGAGTAAAAGTGAACCGAGAGCTAGGAAATAGAGGCCTTTTATCCACAAAACCTACTTGAAGAAGAAAAGAGGAGTAAAGTCTGTGAAAAGGTCTTTGAGGTGCAAGGTGTGCATTTTCCCCGCTGTGTGGCAGCAGTAAAAGTAGTGGCACTGTTGAGGACATAAATAATGCAGGGGGCTGCTGCGTTGGCGACAGGGCTGGCCATGAACATGAGAAAGGAGGGTTTTATGTACACACACACACACACACACACACACACACACACACACACACACAAACACACACTCCTTACTCATCATTACATCTTCCAGCATGCCACTCTTCAACCTGCAAGTCGAGCTTGCTCGAGCTGCTACATAAACACCCCCTGCACCCACATCGATCACATTAAACAAATTCTGTCATTTATGAGACATGTTGGGAGTTTTATGGAATATATTTATCATTGCACCCTAATGTGATTTAACCATGGCGGCCCATAATATTTTATTTTACAAGACAGCACGTAAGTGAGGCAAGCATGCGATAGGACACAAAGGATTGCCGTCACTGCTGCCAGCAATGTATTTATGCTTGTGGAGAGCGGGGACAAGGAAGATGAACAATGAGGTTACAAGGGGAGCCAGAGAGATACAAAGGAGAGGAAAGTAATGGAAATAACCGTGAAACTAAGCAGGACTCAAAGGACAAATAAAAAAAGAAGAAAAGAATGTCTTAACAAAAGAAATAAATCACAGCATTACTACAGCAGAAAGGATTTAGCATTTTGTTGCACATCAATCTAATATTAAAATTATATGTGTATATAAGTTCTACACCATGTAATGAGGTAAAAGTATATAAAATGAAGCTTAATAACAAGAAAGTGCATTATTGTTTTTTCTAGGAATCTCAGTCCAGATATGATGCTGCCAAACATTTTCATATGTCAAATAATTGGTCACTGTCCAATTTTCCAATATTAGATTATATAATATTAATTTATTCTCTCTACACATTTTCCATTTCATGGTTGCAAGGAAGCTGGAGTCCATCCTATCAAATAGAAGGCAAGAGGCCCATGTCAGACCATGCAAATTTATCCAGTTAGCATAAAAGTCTAAAAGAAACATCAGACTGGCAGCAACATAAAGAGAACAGAACTCCCCAAACAGGTCTGGAATAAAGTTCTGTTGACACAAAAAATGGGGTTGGCTTGTAAAAAAAAAAGCTCCAACCATCCTACAGAGCACTATTGATTGAAACACAGTATTGGCAGTATTATGATGAGGGGATATTAGACTGTTCTGAATTGGTTAGAATAATGGTTTGTTCAGAAGAAAAACTCATGCAAAATATATTTTCCTTGTTTATCTGACATTTACAAACATTATTACACACACTGTGTTAATTAAGAAATATAAACCTCACAAAGATCCATTTTAATAAAAAAAACTGTCAGTCCAAATATTTTTAAAGGCTGATTTTGTATCTGTTCTGTTCTAAGGCTCATCATGGGGTTACAGGCAGAGGATATCATCAACAAGAGTGCATGCCACAGAGGCTGCAAGGACAGGCATGATCTGACAAGGGTGCTGCAGTGCAATCCATCATCATATAAACAGGCACATTGCTTACCAGTATGCAAAAAGCCATGCGATCAGCTCCAATGGTGCATTAAAGGAGGAGTTCTATATTTAAGGGAACATGTTATAAACTTTCCTCCCAACAAAAATGACAGAACATGACTGATGTATATCGGTGTGAAGCTGAAGTCGTGATGTGGTTAGGGTAGTTTAATACAAATTGAAGCAGAAAATAAAACATAAAAATAGCATTGCTTGCCTCCTCAGCTGAAGAAAAGAAAAAAAAGTTGACAAAAACCTGTAAAACAGTTGGGATATGCGGTGTACATGCGGGGTATGTGAGTTTGCTTGATATCAGTAGTTATGCACCATTCCTCTATTTTTACACAAATATTTTCACTATCCATTGCGGATTTTCTATATTTTTTATACATAAACTTTTAAAAATAATTAAGTAAGATAAAGGGATAAAGAGATAACAATACACAATGGCAGTAATTCTGGTCAGTACTGATCTGTGCCAAATATAAAATGGGGAAGGAGTTTGTCAGGTAAAGAAATATCCAAAGTGTTGTTCAAAAACACTAAAAGAGGCTCCAGGCTAGATAAAAACCACATTATCGGAATCTGCTGATTTTGTTGGTCATTTATACTACATTCATTTATTGCTGATTACATCACCATTATATGTTAAGTCTTCCTGGTTAAAAGTTGAGCATCTGTTGGTCTCACTTTTCTGTCCTCTTCACCATAAAACTGTTGAGGCGGATGCTATCTTCTCTGAGCTGGCTGCTGAGGCTTTTCCCTCCGGTTCAATCCTTTTTCCACTGTCGTTTTGTGCGTGCTCAGGATGGGGCATCCGATCAAAGTCAAGATTCAATGCAATTGTTGGTTTTCTTTAGCTAGGCTGTGTCTTTAAAGTATGTGAGATGGCATTACTGTGAAGTAGTGTTAAAAAAAGTCCCAAAATAAATAAATAAAATAAAAGACATAGTCATCCAGAAATATCTGAAAATGTCAGATAATGTAGGCTATATTTGGTTGTAGAAGCATAATACCAGCTAGCTTTTAACCTTTCAAAGTAGCCACAACAATGATCCACAATGATCAATTAAATTTCATCTTGGCAAATCTGTGCCTTGTATACTGAATGTGACATTTCAGAGTTAATAAAAAAAATTCCCACCAAAGCCAGGGGAGAAAACCACTAATGAAAGAACATTTCCACATGAAAGCTTTTAAAAACTGCAGGTTGGCTGTTATTTCAAACATTAAATATCTCAAAACAGAATAATAAAAAAATAAAAAAAATAATTTCAGCTATTGATTTTTCATTTAGGGAGGTCAATTACAAGCTAAATTAATTATGGAATTCTATGTGAGTAATTAATCTGAATACACCCACTACATAAACTTCCATTAAATCTAAATCAACCAAAAATAGTGCAGCTGTAGCAGAACTGTAAAAAAAATTAGATAACATGAGAAGCTTTGGATTTGGTGACTAAGGTTTTAAACCTGGATAAATGTCGTATAAAAATCCCTGCATTAAGGCAAGGCAACTTTATTTGTATAGCACTTTTCATGTTCAGGACAATTCAAAGTGCTTCACATAAAACTATTTTTCTGCTGTTATACTGTATAACTGCACCTCTTCCTAAAGCCACCTGCAAACTCTGCTGAGCCATAGTCCTGCCCCCTTCCTTCAGTTGAACATGAGGATTCCTAAGAGCCCACTCAATGAACAAGCTGTAGCTGCAGTTTTTGGCTTGTGCTTGGTAGAAAAGCCAACACTATTCACTCTAACTATTCTTCAAAGTTAAAAGTTAAACATAAAACTGTTTTCTTTGGTGTGTCATTCGCCCACCAATTTGGCAGCTCCTAGAAATCTGCTCTTACAGCCTCTAATGCAGCATTTTCTTTTGAAAACAGAAAAGGTGAATTAAATACATCTTTAAACTCTGCATTGCTACATTTTTGTCTTTATTAAAGTGCACTCTTCAAGGTCTTCCAAACCCTACACTGCCACAGAAAGACATCAAATAAAAGAAAAGTTACATTGGGCTGTACATCTTGCACTCCCTGAATAAGAACTGCACTGCTCTCCTTCCCTTCACTCAAACTCTCCTCTTGCAGGAGGAAACATTTAAATATTAAAACTTCATGTTCTGTTTAACCCTCCAACTCCCATGATGTGTCAGTCTTGTCAGTGTGCAGAGACGTTCAAATCTGGCCATAGACTACTATCTGTCACCCATCTCATCAATCACTTCACATATAACCAGTCATTATTTTTAATAAGTCACCTCTCAGAGATGGCCAGTGGGGCTCTATCTCACCTGTCACAGTCTGGCTGTCTGGCAGCGCTGATGCAGGGCTGAGTAATGGGCCAGGGGTGGGGAAACAGTGGCAGCTCCTAATCACCAACAGGAAACCAACTCATCTGACTGGATGACATGTCTTCTCTTCATCACAAAGGTACATGGAAGGATGTCAGCTCTAAGAGGTGGATACGATGTGCTTTATATATTTATAGCCAGCATTACCGGTGGCTTAAATAGGTTGGAGAAAATTTCAAGAAGGTTTTTAAATCTAGATTGTTGCTTGGAGAAAAAAAGAGGACTTTATGGTTTGTGATTTTAGTTTACATCAGCTCTAAATCTGTTGATAAATATGACCTGAAAGATAACTGAAAACCCACTGCAATCAATACCAGCAGCTAAACCTCACAATCCCTGGTATCCAATAGAGCTTGCAATTAAGATCCAACACAGAAATTACAAGGTTCAAGAGACAAACTGATTTACCCATTAAATGTAACAGAAGCAGCTGTGGGTGTGTGTGATTTTAAAATGCAAAGCTTTATCGGCATATGGTGTTCTCACATCATGAATGTGCACCACTAGTGTTCCAACACTCGCTGCCAATGCTGGAATAGTGTTAAAGCTGAGTGATAGATGAGCAACCTTGACTTTACTGCAGCCTGTATGAGAGGGTGTTACATGGTGACGGTATGTAATGTGTAAGCAAACATGCTGGAAGCGACGAAAGTCAATTCACAGGGGGTCCCCAGTGGCTTTGGGTTTCTGGCGGACCCCTGGGGGGGATCTTGGCCGCCTCCCGTCGGCTCCGGCTGGGTGTCTGGCCCTAGGGTGGGGGTTATGGGCAAGTTGGTGGTTGGAGTTGCCTCGCGGCGATGGGGTGGGGTTGCTGGTGGGGGCTTGGGCGGGGGGCCGGTGCGCTCTGGGTGGGCTGGGCGGGGGTCCTGGGCTTGGGTGTTCAGGGGTGGCCTCCCCCTCTCTCGTCGGTGCCAGAGGTGAGCAGAGTTGGGGGGCTGTGTGTTTGTTATGGGGGGTTTGGTGGTGTAGGGGATGGCAGGGGTGTATATGTGTGTGTCTGTATGTAGGGCGGGATCTTTGGTTAGGTTTTATGTGGATATATTAGATTTATATGGAGCGGTTAGAGTTTGAGTTTGCGGGGAGGCGGGGGGGACTGACGGTGAGGGTGTGTGTGGGTGGGAGTGTGGTGGGTGACCAGCAGGGGGGCAGGGGTAGGGTGTGATAATGAGTGTGCAGATATGGAGTAAGGGGTGGGGAGATTGAGTGCGATGGGGTGTATGTGGGGAGAGAGGCAGTAGGGGATGGGGATGTTTGGGTATGTGCGGGGGAGGAGTGGTGGGGTTTGTGTGGATGATTGGGTGAGTGGGCATGTGTGTGGGGTTGATCCCTGGGGTGAATGTCTGGTATGCTGGAGTGTGGGTTGGCCTCAGCTCCTCTGCCTGTGGGGGTGGGGGGGTCGCATTCGGGCACTTGGGGCCCTGGCCGCTCTGCCTGCCCTGGGCAGCCAGTGCTCTGTAGGGTCGGCGATTCCGGGCTTGAGCCCGCTGGGGCCCGTTCCCCCCTGACTGCGGGGGGCTCTGGCTGGGACCTTCCCTCTGCCGCCCTCTGGGCAGATACTGGGTTTGCCCTGGGGTGGGGTGGCTGGGGTCCCTGTTCGGGGATGGCTGCTGGTTGCACTGGTCTCGGTTGGCCCTGGCCTGCCTCTGACTTTGGAGGGAGGGGGTCGCCTTGGCATGATCACCTCTCTCTGAGCACTTTTCACCTCGTACGCTCGGCATGATCACAGTCACTGAGCTATTCTTTGGGTTTATCCAGGTTCAACATGTTTTGCTTGTTCATTTATGGCGTATGTAGCACTTCTTTGACCCCCTGTGGGGGCCCGTGAGAGATTTGCTTTGTTTTCTGTACAGGTGTGGCGGATGGAGTAGCATTTGATCAGATTGCAGTATTTCCTATGTGGTGTCTTTCCATCTTGTTTCTCTGTTTTTTCCTCTCTGCTGTCTTTCTGTCCCCTCTTCTTTTCTGGTCGGTCCAGCAAAATACATAAATGTGGAACATATTAGTCCAAAATAAATAATAAATAATTCTGATTACCAAGAGGATCTCTGTATATAAATATATATATGATGATCCTCTTGGCAAAGCAAATTTGCTCAGCA
>JBAMHV010000022.1:17968028-17979033 GCA_037177535.1 Pseudomugil gertrudae
CCAGTTATACCAACACAGGGCAGCTGAATGTGAAGGACAAAACATAAAAAATAAAAAAGGAATACAGTTATACACACACACACACACACACACACACACACATACATACATATATATATATATATATATATATATATATACACACAAATAAATGATAAAATGAAGGATTTCTAAAAGAAAAAAGGATTTCTTCTTTAAAAACACACCCTTTTGGGCCCAGATCCTCGATGCATCTAAGAAGCTACAAATCAGATGCAAACTTCAGCGTGGTCACACATGCTGCTCTGCTGAGCACCCTGTAATGTTTTGTGAAACAAAACAGCCCATTTTTATTCAGTTAAGTGAACTGGATAAAGCGAGTTGGATAATTCTGCAGAAACAGACTGGATAAAACTGGAGATAGTGCTCCAAACTGGACTGAGGAATAAAGGAAGAGAAACGATGGTTCAGGGAAGGTTCTCTGAAGGTTAGCTGCAAACTTCAGTGGATGCTTTTGAGAAGTTTTCACCTCTAAGATCCAGACAATGTTCTCTAAGCATCACAGCAAACTTTACCAGAACCTCCAATCAGTTCCTTTTTTATTAACTGGAGCTTCTGCTCAGTTACTCCACACCAAACAGTAAGTCATCAGTGACTTGATGATATTCAGTAGCCTATCAAAGATCCTGTACAATCTGATGCTGACAGTCAGATTCTGTCCTACATGAAAACAAGCTACATTTAATCAAAGTAAAACTCATAGCTTATAAATGTATGTATTCCTTCATAAAAGAGATTTATAAAATCTGAAAGCATTTGGAGGTTTAAAAAAATTGTTCAGTTTGAACCTAAAATCCAACTTTAATTGTGTTGCTTCTTCCTTAAAATCCTGGTCTGAGCTGAGGATAATGGCAGCATCTTTTGATTTGATTTCACAGACTGTAAAGTCAGAGTGCACAAACAGAAATAACTTGTCAGACTGCAAGAATAAAGAGACAGTTTCACCTCATCGGTATGTAAATTCATGCTGCAAATCTCCCAAAGAATCCCTGGTCACAATTCAGATGTTGAGAAAAGAATTTGCTCCAAATTTTCTTTTTTTTATAAATCCCATCACCTCAGTTAAGTAAAAGGATTAGAAGATGACACAAAGAAGCAATATGTCTGCACCTGAAGTACAGTAAGTCAGCCAGGGGCTTTTGGTGACCGATGCAGTCATGTGTGCACATGCTTCACTTTCCATAAGCAGATGGATGGTGAGAGCCACAGCTAATGGATTCTGGGCTCTCACTTTGTCCTCCAGCATCACATCTGTTCACTTCATCCCTAAGCTTATTGCAGTCCTGTTAAGGGCTAATGCTTTACAGTGTTGGTGGGTGGTTTTATATACCTCTTGTATCTGCAGCAGCCTCAAAAAATGTGGTATAATCAAAAAGACTTAACTACATTGCGGATTCAGAAAAGTGAAGCACTATATCACGCTATAAATGTTTTATCAGCACCTGAGCTTTAAGGCAGTTTGGGCTGCTTGTGTATCTTTAAAATGGACAAGCAAATGATGTCTGGGTCTTCTTTCTCCTCGGGTTGTTTTTCTTTGTCTGGTGTGCGAGCATCTTTATGCCTCCCTTCGCTCATGCTGTGTTAAGCACAGGGAAATTCTTTAAAATGCATGATGTCTGTTCTTTCTTGAAATGTCTCCAAGTGTCTCTCTTTCTATTGAGTTTGGACAAATTTTTAGTAGTTTTCCCTAACGTAGCAATATAAAAATGAAGATCTAAGTGTGTTTTTAAAAGAAGAAAGCAGACCCTAAAATAAGTACAAATTGTTTCAAATTTATGTCATCTTTAATTGGGACAATTTCTTTTGAGAAATAAGGCTGTTAATGAAGACTGGGTGGATTTCAGCTCAAAGAAACATTCCACTATTGATCACTGATGTGCATGACTAACGTGTTGAAAAGGTGAACAAAAGTGCACAACTTTTCTCTGAAAGCCAAATTTTTGTTTGGCTGAAGACATGGTGCTGTTTGCAGAGTTGTGTAAAATAACAGTGGTCCCTTTTAGATGGAGCAAGAGGTGAAGAGAGAGCAAGAGAAATGTACAGCATTCGGCTGGTCTGACAGCAAACAGTGTCTTACCAGAGAAAGTTAGCTGTAAGAACTTCCTGTTTAGCTTTAGCAATAATGTAAAGCAAATCATGTTTACTTGTATAGCGTAAAAGGATGATTCAAAGTGCTTTAGCAATACAATAAAACACTGCACAGTTCTTCTAGTTACAACTGAATCCCGTGTCTGCTTCTCCACTGCCGGGTAAAGAGAAGGGATTTTATCATGAAGCTAGCTACAACTTGTGTAATCACCTCTTTCATCCGCCTACCGACCTCGCTTTGGAGGTGAAAGCTGGAAAGTTTTTGTCAGGGATTTCACAGATCGCAGGGCTACAGACCGAAGCACTGTTACTAAATTCATCTTCAAGAGCAAAAAGATGAGACAAATAACCGTTTTTGTGGTTGATGAACACTCATGGAGATGTTGTATTTAGCTTAGCGTGGCCTTGTAAACACAGCTAGCCCAGGTTCAATCACATGTCTCCCACACTTTCCAGCACATATTATATAAAGGACATTTCCCACATTTATTTATCAATAAAGTCATGACTTATTGAGTTTTTTTTACTCGATTAGTTCACCTAAAAAATATCCTAAAATGCCCAGCCTGTGTATTGATGATTCCACAGAAGCATAAAACAAACAGAATTACAACTTTAAAGTCATTTGAAGCATTTAGTGATGTTTGTTGTTTGCAGTTAGAGTCCAGAGGCTCCGGCTGATGGTATAAATCACCGCGCAGAAACAGCACAATCCTTATTGTTACAGCTAAACTGTTAGTTTGATCTCCGTGCTGCCCTGGGGCTGGTGCCAGCGCTGTCATTCTTTCTGCCTCCTGCACCTTTTCCCCTCTTATTGATTTTGTTTTGAGGGATTTTAGGACAAAGGTTTGCTGAGTTTCTGAACTCTTTCAGTTGTGATATTTTAGAAAACAAAAGTGTTGAAGCTGGTGAGCTCGAGAAATTGAGAGCAGCTTAGGATAGGAGTCTGCTCAGCATGTGGGGGTATGTAAATGCACATATTTGCATATAATCTCAGGGTTTATGTACAGAGAGAGCAAGGAGCTGAGAGAAAGCATCAATTTAGAAAATATAAGTAAATGACAACAGGATTCAAAACAAAACACTGCAAAATAAAGACAATTACATTCAGCAGTTATAGTTAAGTATTATATTCAACTCAGAGCATCTTAAACAAGGTTTATGTGTCTTTAGACACAGGAAATGCTTTCAGATGTGAAATCATTTCAGCAACTTGATTGGATTTATTTGCGCTTAAGTGAAAGGAAAGTGGTTTGGATAATTACAGCTGTCAGCCTGTCCACAATATTTTGCCATCTCTGCTGGCTAAAAGGATTTCCTGTCCTTTAAAAACTAAATATACAATGATGTTTGTAGTTTCTTTTTACTTACTTCCATGAAACAACATCAAATAAATTTTTTTACATTGCATACAAACATTACAGCATATGTATCAAAAGTTTGCATTTGTTGTCCTTTTTTAATCTTATTTTTCAGTTGTCTTTTAATCTCATTGACTTTGAACAGATCATAAGACATAGATTTTAAGCACATATTAGATGTCCAGCAAAATTTAGAGCCATAAAGCAATGTAAAGGAAGCCCAAAGTACACGTATAGATGGATAAGATGATTAAATAACTCATGTGTTCATATATTTTCATTGGCTGCATGATAACCTGAGTGTTTAACAGACTGATGTAGCAGATGCATGGGTAAAAGTGTCACAGCTGTTGGATAGATTTTTTTTTAAGGTAAAACACTTTAAATTGTCTTGTTTATTAAATGTGCTACACAAATAATCTTGCCTTGCCTTACTGGGTATAAAATAAGTACTTTTCCAATGTTGACTGCAGCACTGACTGTAGAAAAGCTTGTTTTAACCCGACCTTCAGAGAGCTGACCTTCGAAACACTTCACATAATTTCCTATTGACTTTCATTTTCAATTCTTTTTTTCTATCTCTTCCCCTTCTTCTCCCTCCTATATGGCACATTAACCATCCCCCTCCCACATCTGCCAGCATGCTCGACCCCTCAGCACATTTCTTCTCAATATTTGCTTCACTAACAACAACAGAAACTCCCTCAGAGAAGTTGATCCCATGTAGATATGAGTTTGTATCATTTAATGAAAATGGCAGCACATCGAGGACTGAGGGGATGAAAAAGTCATGGAAAAGTCATGCGAAAACCCGAGCCATCTCTGAGTGACAGACTAAGGGAAATAAGGGGATTTAGAAATAAATACGAAGACTAGTTTGAGAGAAAAAGTGCCAGAAAAGAAAGGGAGAGAGGGTGATTAGACAAAGAGTAACAGAGTCTAAGTGGGTAACTGTGTAAGCCTGAGTGGTATTTAGGGTGTTCAGTCCAGTCCTCATTAAGTAAGTAATTGATTTCCTTTGAAGCACCAAGTCGTGAGCCAACCTGCTCATTTACCATAGAGAAGCTTTTTAACCTCTGCAATCTGAATGTGGCCTGAAGGCTGAAGGTTAAGAGTCAATCTGCTGTTCTGAGTACATAAGAAAGTTACAAATAACAGATTGTTTACCTCTAAAACTCTTAATAACCATCATTAAATGGGTACAAGTGATGCAATAAAATAATCCATCACAGAAGAAAGAAAAGAAGAGAGACTTCTCAGGGGAGTTTTCTGTCTGACAGCCTTCAATGTGAAAACAAACATTTTCATGCAAAAATAAAAGCAAATTAATATGTGAATTTTCACAAAACAACCAAATTTCTCAGTCAAGAGAAAAAGTCGCCATTTAAAAAACAAAACAAAGCACCCATATTTGTAGATGTTTACCAATCGAGTCACACATGTCTACACCTGCCACAGCATCCTGGCCTCCTCCTGAGCAAGATAAGGCACATGATCTCTGAGATCCCATGATATTCTGGGTTGGCTGTGATGTCTCGCACCAGCTCAATGTGCCTAACGGACCTCAGCTGGCCATCTATGAGCAGCTCGACCCTCAGCTCACTCCAGAGATCTTTCCTGCTCACCCGTCTGTGGAGTTTCTACCCAAAGCTCTGCCTTTCACCTGAGCTCCACCTGCACCAACCCGCCTGCCAGTCGCATAACCTATTTCACCTCTGAGACACTGACAAAATTTCTGTTCAAATTCCTCCCAACAGCACATCAGTTATGAAACCACTCACTAGATTTTGTTTGTTTCCATCAATCCCATCTAAAACCATGAACATTTTCATAAATCTACAATAAAATAAAATAAAAAATCTTATAGATTACTAACAGAGGGTGGAAAGTCAGTGTTGCATGGTTGGAAAGGACTCTGACATTATAATGTACGCTCTCCCATCACCTCTGTTTGCAACCAGTGTTACCTGTTTACATTAGCTTTAACACGAGGTTATTTAAAATGAGATTTTTAAATAAATTTATAAAAGAAACATGATTTTTAAAATCCAATAAAATCAGATTAGAGCTTATGTCCAGCAGTTTTACTACTGCACTTAACTGCAAAAAAGGTATTACACTTAAAGATACTCTGATGCTAAATTCAAGGAATTTTAAACATAAAAAAACATTAAATATCCGCAGAAATTAAGGTTTGCCTAAATGTCTTCTCATTCTGCTCTGCACATCCTTCTACTGGCAGAAGCAAACTTTGATGTTTTCAGGCATAAAGACATAACCTTAATAAGTTCAATTATAAAACACAGAAGAAATATTTTGCCATTTAAACTTTAAATCAGATGTGTTGTAGCCATAGCCCGACTTTTTAAGTTGCTGTTGTGTAAAAAAAAACCTACGTTCTTCTGCTGTTTTCATCATGCGCCCAAACAAACACATCATAGTTCCTCTCCTCGTCTCCAAGTTCTTCAATTATAAAATGCAGCTGAATTCAAAACAATCCAACCTTTCCTCGCATCCATTCCCTGTCAACCTTTCATCTTCCCTTTATCTGTCCAATTTAATTAAAAGACTTTCATTTCTGCTTCCTCTCTTTCATCTTCAGGGAAAAACAGATCAATTCTTCATGGCACACTTCCTCCATCCCTGTCGATGCTCTCTGGGAAGCGGCGAGCACCAACAGGCCACTGCAAAGTTCACACATGATGACACAGAACACCAGATAACCTTGTAGAAATTCAAATACCAACAGTGTGTGTATATGTGTGTGTGTCTTTGCTCTCTTGTGTAGTTTGCCATTAATGCTTATTTAGATTTAGGTGCAGCTATAGCAGAGAAAACAAAGAGGTCAAACAGCTCAGGGCAAAGTTATCATGTCACCTGATGAGTAATCTCTAACTACAATGGAGGTGCTCCCTGCAGAGGAAGAGTAACACTGTAATCCTGTGGGGAAGATACAGAGGATCAGGATGAAGGTGAATGAGGTAATTTTATTTTGGAGACATATATGTTTGATGGATGTGTGGAGAGAATAAATCAGTGACATTCAGAGCAGGAAACAGTAAAAGGAGCAAATTAAGATTTAATGAAAAGGGAAAAAAGTTCCTCCTGAAAGCTAATTGAATTCAGCTCTATTGGATTTGCAGCCGCTGAATATTGTTTGCATCCACATGACAGTGTAATCCCACAGAGACCAGGCAGGTCAGGTTGATCCGAGCCCATTCATGCTTTCACAGCATTCTCACAGGCTCAGCCACAAGAGGTGAGGAGCATCATCACAGCTAGCTCACATTATCGCCATGAATTACGTTAAAGTGTTCCCATGTTAAGATCGTTTTCGTCAGACTACATTGCAATTTTACTAGTAAAATGCCTCATTATTAGATTCTTTCATCCCTGGTGAGATTACAGTAAACACCCTTCCTCTGCTCCATCTGTATAAGAGCCAACCGGTGCGATGGAGCTCCAGCTGGAGAAGACTGCTGTGGCGTGACAGCACAGCAGCAGCAACAACACTGTGTACTGTATGTGTGTGTGCATCAGTGCAGGAAGCGTTGGTTGCTATTGGAATAGCATCTGACATCGAGAACCTTCAGATCCTCGTGTCAGAAACAGGAGGCCTGCAGCTGAAGCGGACATGCTTGCCATATTAGCTCCATTCACCAGTGACATCAACATGCACAACATGCACACAGTAGCCTGCAGGTATGACAGGACAGTCCGGAAAGCTTGATGCCTGCATTACAAGCTGTCGGGTGAATGAAGGTGTGTGTTTTTGTCATTCAGAGAAAAGAGCTCAGCTACACAGAACACAGGATAAAAACTTAATGATGTCTCTGTCAGACTAAGTTCTAATCCCCAGTGACATTTCCGAGAGGAATTGTTTCTGTGGTCCAGCTTTAATAACAGAGCTAAAGGGAGGATTTTGCTCCCGGCGGGATCAAATTACAATCACGAGGGAGCAACAAGGAAGAGCAAATTAAAGATTATATTTTATTCATGAGCTTCATTGTGGCCTAAAACGCTAAAGACCTTTAATGATATGATTTGTTTTTTTTTATGACATAATAAAGTTACTACTTCCTGATTTAATGAGGATTAATCATGTTTTCCTCTTCTCAAAAAAATGGCACAACCTCTAAACACAAACTGGAATCACAGTAGCGTTATGATTCCTCTTTAGGAATCATACCGTCCTCAGTATTTTTACTGTACTGTTTGCTGAACTGGGGGAGGTAAACAATCAATTAAAATGCTGGAGATCCTTCCTGTTCCACAGCAGCGGCGGTAAAACAAATGGTCAGTTTTTGTTGTTGTTTTTTCACATCCCAGCACAGACTGAGTGATTACTGGTCCCAAAAGGAAGAGTCTTGCATGATGGAGGTGAGTGCCTGGACATGCAGACAAATAAGAGTTGCTCATCTCTAAGATCGCCTTGGCTCAGAGAAGACGATGATTTGCATTTGGCTTTTCTTTAAGAAGCAGCTTTAACTTGTATTGTGTGGATGCAGGCAAGATGGTGAAGGCAAAACTGAATTTGTTCAGTTACGAAACATAGATTTGGCTTTTTTTTTAATATACTGCTACCTCTAGACTGAAACAACACGTATAACCAAACAGATTTTTCACAATATCCTGCTCCATACAGAGATTTCTTCAGATTATTGGAATCATTTATCTTAAGATGATATGATCTACTGCATGTGATGAGAGTAGGAAAAGTTTTCACCATTTATTTATCACCTGATTTTCAGACAATTTTCTGTAAATTACTGAACTTTTACCCTGATTTCTAGAATTTTTGGGATTGTGGCTGTAATAATCCTTCATTTATTATATTAAGGAAATATCAAGATTTGTGGCTAAAATCATTAAATTTAAAGCTGTAGAGTTAAAAATGCTGTGACTTTCCACCATTAAGTTAATATTGTATCTGGCAGAAGCAATTCATCTTTATTGTGTTAGCAGCAAAGATTTTAAGTACAACAGAGGGATGATTGAATTTTGTTATTCAGTAAGGAGGCATAAAATATGACTATGAATAATAATCACAATTTAATAATTCAACTCAAATGCAATCATTTACAGTTTATGCATAATTACGATCGCTGCCCTCCTTGGACCGACATTAAATATTTGGAACCAGTGGTAATATTACCGGTATTCTCCTAGTAGAAAAGGCAAAAAACAAATTAAAATAAAAAAATTAGGAAAGCACAGAACACAGAGCATGATACTACAGAAAAAATGCAGGCAGAAACTAAAATAGCTCTGTGCTGTTATTCATTTCCACGTTAGCTGAATGATAACTGTTGTTTTAGAGTTGGAGAAGAGACAAGCCCATTTATTAATCTCATTTTTACTAGTATTCCCATTAAAACAACTTCCTGGTTTAACATCTGAGCCCCCAAAATTTAGCTGGAGTGAGAGTAATAGCACACCCACACAGTGCATAGGTATTGGCTTCCCCTTTCATCAGTGTTTGTTCCATCTTCTGCATCTCCTTTCCTGCATGTAGAGAGTTAGCAGGTCGACACCAAGAAAACAGAAGAAATCAAGATGTGAGCTGAATCTTTGAAGGATACTTTGTGTAAAAGGAAATTAAGCCTGAAGGAGTGTGTGACATTTTGGAGGATTTGTGAATTTAATGCCTAAATCATATAACCTTCAGCAGGATCACACTTCATCATCATCATCACAACATCATTAAAGCCTCTTCACTCCAGTTCTTTTGAAGTGGTAACTTTAAACAGATTGTTTCACGATATTGTTGTCTGCAAGCTGTTATTTGATGTGTTTAAAATTAAAATAATAAAAAAGTGGCATGAGTACAGCTGAGAGGAGGTGTTTTTTATATTGAAAACATATTTTCTTGTTGCAGAACTTTAAGTTAGAGAATGGAATTCCTTTTTCTAATGCAGTGGAGGTGGTAAAAAGATTGTGGCGAAATCTCTGCGATATACTTCAGAGGACGGGGAGATGTGGGATGGTAGCTGGCGGCAGCAGGAAGCAGAAGAACAGGAACACATGGAAGCCGAGTTACTGCCTTGCTCACAGAGCACAGAAGGGGGTCTGTTCACAGGTTTCATGTCTTTCTGAGAAAATCCTTTCTGAATTCATTCCCACTGGACTCACATGTCTGAGCATTGTGAAAAAATGCCTTTATTTAATCAGTTTGTTTTTTTTTTTGGTCCCATTATTGATTTCAGATGCAGCAGCAGAGGTGGTATATAAAGCATAGCTGTTATAAGTTTAACACTTCTACCTCTGTGAATCAATAAACTACAGACATGTCTTTGAATATTTCACTTTGTGGTAAAAAAAAAGGGGAGGATACAGCAATGAAAGTGAGAGGGAAAGTAGAACATCTGGGTCCTGTGAAAGCTTACATTTTGACAGGTCATTCCTCAGCAACTTGACGTGTTTTGTCATTTTCTTACTCTTTTGTTCTCACTTTGATAATATTTTCATTTAGAAGACATCAACAGTTCAGTCCTTGTCTCAAATCGTTTGTCAAAAGTAGCTATCTCACAAATTCAGAGACTGAGATTTGCTCCGACTGATGTCACCACTCATCAGTCAACCACAACATCTTCATCCCTCAACTGGCTTTATCTTTTTTTATTTCTTTAATCCTCCTGTATCCTCTGCAATTTGCACACAACATTTCCCAAAGTCAAAACCAACAGAATGGAAAAAAAATACATTTAAGAATGGGTCTCTATTTTTATATCCCCCAATTAAATCAGGGGCCTCCCACTGAGAAACAAAAACACTTATTTCATATATATATATATATATATATATATATGCAGATATTTTCTAATATTTGTCCCCTCACCGTTTGACTTTTTTTGGGCCAGAACTTTTGCCCCTATTGCTCTTCATCTCGCTGTGTTTAGTGACCTCTTTAAGGAGGTCCCAGGTCACTTTTCCAACCAGTATTCTCAAACATTTTATTGTCTCCATCAAAGCTTGAAGGAAACCTGACAGATGATCAGAGATTTATGGTGGTAATTACCAGTGGCGAACCGTGAGCTCCACAGCCGGGCCTTCACCTCAGCCATCAGCACCATTTAAATTCCCAGCAACAAGACCGAACTCAGTATTACCACTAGAAAACTGAATGTCATTTAAGTTACATAGATACTCAAATAAACGTGCTCTCCAAAGCCAAAATCTGTAATGAGGTCCCCCAGAAAAACATGAGTCAATATTTTCACACAGCGAGGCTGCTGACATCAACAATCACCATTGACAGCGCTATGAAACCATGGCGCAGTTTTACTGCGCTGAATACACATCTAACAACAGATTAAAGTCTTCATTTACATTTATAAGTTCCACACAGTTCCTTAATTCTCTACACAGTAAAAAGCAGACAGGACGGCCATAGGAAAAATAAAACCTTGAAAGATCGATTTGCAAATTTAACCAGAGACAGTTTGCGCTGGACGTTTTACGGACAACCTCCACAATAAAGAAAAGTAACCCAACAGTTTCCTTGGGCCATAATATTA
>JBAMHV010000022.1:17981025-18010472 GCA_037177535.1 Pseudomugil gertrudae
ACTGTTGTAAAAATATCCGATTCATGTCGCTTAGGGCAAAAAAATCGGATTTGAGTCACTTCGGCTCGCGGTGTGAAAGTAGCCTTAGACAATTTATCTCAGAGAGATGAAACTTGACTGAGTTACTTACATTTAATCTTTGATTTTTTGGTTTTTAACTTTTTTTTTTGTAAGACAGCTTGTTTACCTGCTGAACTTTGTCTTACAAAAAGAACTGTTTACTGGAGACGGTATGAACTTTCACCAAAAGATTTATTCTTTGATGATCCTTGTCTTTTTTGATTCCTTCATTCATATTTATTATATTTTTTTAGTATATTTAGTTTATTTACCAAATCTGAAGACTTTATTTTCACTCTTTATTACTATTTATTACCATGTGACACGCCAAATTCATTGTTGTATATAATTCTTCCTTCTGGCGTTTACTGGGGGCAGGACAGCGATGTCATGGTGAACAACAGGGTCCTCGACAGTTTACACTATAAAGTGACTCAGAAATGTATGTATCAAATAAGATATGTTTAGCTTTGTAGGGTCAAAGGGATAACGTTAGTGTCTGTCCACTGTCTGGTTTAACAGGTTTTATCATATGATTGTTGCATGTTACTGATTTTCATCGTTCACATAAAAAGTTTTATGCTGTCATGGTTTTGTGCAATACATTAAATATCCATCTAAAAGAAAGTTGTTCTAAAACAAGAAAAGTAAAAAGTTTTAAACCTTGAAAAAGTTCTAATTCTGTTTACTTGTTTTGTTTGGACCATCGGGATTTACATGAATTTCTTTGTGTTTTGTTTTCTTTCTTTTTGTTATTAAGAACTTCTATTAAATTTATTTCCCTTTCTTCTGTTTGTTTTCTTCCACCCACCTTTAAAGCTATGTTTTCAACCAGGTGCATGAAACAAACACATTAAGAGGACTGAATAAACAAGCAGGAGGAGAGAAGAAAAGGAAATGAGATGCAAAAACAAGCCGCAGTTACTAATAAGTGAACATAAAGACTGACAAGAATGCAGGAATATGCAGGAATGATGAATAGAACCTGAGAAAGTGGAAGACTAAAACCTAAAAACAACCAATAAAGGAAAAAAAAGATTAAATCAAAACATGTTTGCAGCAGTTGCTTCATTGTTGGTGTATTTTTAAGCTTGGACACATATTTCACGTCAAAGGTAAATATGGTGATAAAAGGTGAGAAAAATGTGACCAACAGTCAAACCTGAAAATGAATCTTTACAAATGAAGTTTCTGACCCGCTATTTTATCCAAACTGTACCAAAAAGTGAAATTTCTATTTAGTTTTGATCATCGTTTCCTTTTGCTTTTCTAAAAATCCTTTAAATATATTTGGTTTTCTTGTTTGAGACAATATTAAATTTTTATGAATCCTATTTATTCTATTTTCAGAAACCAGCAGTAGAAACATTTAAGGGAAGGAAAATCAGAGAATTGTGTCCATTAGATTGTAAGCAGTTTAAAGAAAAGCTGTGAATTAAAAATGTTTTGACAATCGTGTAACATGTAGAAGCTCAGGCTGGTTTTTAGTAAACCTGAGTTTCCACTTGAATAATTCCACCTGGAAAAGTGAGCCTGATGAAAGCTTTCAGGTTGAAGTTTTCAGCTGTCAGCGGTTTCTGTCCCAGAAGAACGCAGGTTGTATTTTGTGGGCAAACATAGAAGCCCAGAACGGACGGATAATGGCTGAACAGGCCAGCTGGGGATCGCCTCTGTGTGGACGTTCATTCACATAAAAAAAGAGAAAATAAAGCCATGACCACCTTCGGACAAAAGAGCAGTCACAGATTCCTGAAACTATTTCTCAATGTGTATCTGCACATCTGAATTCCCTCGGCTGTTCGTCTCACTTACAAACGTAATGAGAAGCAGAGGATTGCAGGTGTTCCATTACGTTGTGAGAGGACTTCAGCTAGCTAATCTCCCTCTGGACCAACCAGGAGGGCCCACTCTGACCTCAGCTGCTGCCTGCTGAGGAGACAGATAATAAAGTAAACAGAAAACAGACTCTGATTCAATCTGGAGAGTCTGATGAAGCGCAACATTCCCAAGCAAACATAAAGCAACCATGATAAATACTAAACAACAAAAAAGTCATTACAAACTTGTGCCACAGAAAGCATCAGATGTAACAATCGTTGCGGGGACTTCTTTGTTGCAGGTTAATCGATCCTGTTTTTCATGTCTGCACGGAGCCACACCCATCACAAACGGCCCCATAAAAGCAGGCGCAGCCTGACAACAGAAATATATTGGCAATTTGTAGCAGAGTGGCTCAAACTGAAGAGCTTAGCCTCAAACATCTTTCCAATAAGTCTATTTGTCAAATTAGTGTTCTTCCAGGTTTGCCCCCGTCAGCTGTAGCTGACCTGCTGGGCTGTTATTATGATGTGAAAATACCTGGAAGCCAAACAGCTCAGTCATGCCACATGAGCTTACAGCCGGAGACTGCTGAGTCCTGAAGCGCACAGCGTGTAAAGATAATTCATCCTTGCATGTCGCAACACTTAGAAGCAAGTTTCAAACCGCCTCAAGAAGCGACATCAGCAATATGCTACTTGCCTTTTTCTGACTATGCAGCAGCTAGGCCACTGCCAATGAAGCACTAACAATATGTTTTGTGATGCTGCAGGCTTCAGTGTCTGTCTGTCTAACGGGTTCAATTGGGTTAAGTGAATACCAAGAGACTGGGATCAATCTGAGGCATGTTTTGATATTACACTAGGATGCTTCAGAGAGCACTCTAAAAAGCTCATAATCATGAACATTGAAGAATGTTTTCCACTGAGGGGATGAGAATGAATAGAAGTTCAGAAATTCTGTTGTTTTCCAACCATAACTAAGAGTTTTCAGTTAGAGCTGCTCCCTTTCAGACTTCCTCTCACTCTGTTCGTCTCTGCTCGCTTGGAAATAAAGCTCTGCTTCACCTCTGAATGGTTTCTGCTCTAAGACTTGCTGCTGCTTTCAGGTTTGAACCCTTCTTCTTCACCCAGGCTTCCTCTGGGCTCACTAAACTCCTCTCAGATTTGTTCGACGTGCTTTCAGATTGCTGCATATAGTTGTGAGCAGAACCTGTCAAATTTTCCTCAGCCAATAGGAAAGCCAGATATGCTACGGGTTTACTGACTTCAACCCAACAGTTTCAAAGAGGATATCTCTCAAACCAGCTTCTTTAGACACAGCTTCTCGAGGACAGATTATGCACTAATTCTTTTTGCATTGAAGTATGATAAATAAATGCATGTTTTTGTGATGTTTAAAAGTAATTTACATTAAGGAGGCTGTTGGTCTTGCACATTATTCGTTTACATTTTTGCATTATGAGAAAAATAAGATCTTTGTATATTTTTTGTTTTGAACAATAATAATATGATTTTACATTTTAGAAAATGGTTGGGATAAAAGTTGTTTTTTTTGCTTTACATAGCATAAGTGGTCGAGAGGGCTTAGCCAATTTTATTCTGCATTTATTACAATTTTATATAATTCCAAAGGAACTACTCAACCGGATTGTAGAGAAATCACATAAAAGTTTAAAGGAAAAAAATTGATTTTTATAAAAAATATAAATGGTCCTAATGGTTTCATATCACCCAGCCATACTTACATGTTGTTTAAACAGATTATGAGAAATCAGCTTTAATTCATTCATTTTTAGGGATGGAAACTTGTTTATATTTATTTAAGATGGAAGTTTGAGTCTGTTTTTGCAAGGTGTTAACTGGCACATCAGTGCATACAACACACACGCGGCAGCTTCAAAGGAAAAGGGTGTTCTAGCTGTTGAAAGAAGCTGAGCGATCAGCACCGAGGTCTGACTTCAGCCCGGCTCCTTTGGGATGGATGCAAACCCTGGATGCAAACCAGATCTTTTTACCCAACATGACTTCTGCTATCAGCCAGAATCCAGCAGCTCTGGAGTGTTTTTCCTGCACAAACACAGCAGCACCAGATGAAGGAGGGAACAATGAGCTTGCTACTGACATGGAAAAGACGCGATAAGGAGCTCCACAGAGTAAAATCCAAATTACACAGACAGACAGGTCTATTAATATGGAAGAAGAGGAGTTCTTTTTCTGATGCTGTCTCTACCCGACATGCTCTGCGTATCTGTCACACACAAACATGCTGCGCTGCTGATGTCCCCTGGAGAGAGCTGGAGTTGCTGTGCTGCAGTGTGGATATGCACTGCTGCATACTGTAAATAGACAGCACATCACTGTATGAAGCAGTTTCAGCTGCTCTGCTGCTGAATATGACCTCGATCCACATGCTTCATCATCCACCTTCCCCCTGCCGACCCCACGGCACTCACAAGTATAGACCAGTGAGCACAGTCACTATACGTATTTGGTCACGCTAATAAAAAGTTATGATGCACCAGCATCTTCAAAGTCAGCCCACTCCTCAGCGTCTGGCCAAGAGTCTTTTTTTTTGGTTTCTTCACATCAAATGATTTCCAGCAAATGACAAGTGGTGTCAAGTTAGTTCCTCTCAAGTTTTATACTCCAAGGATCTCTATCTCAAGGGAAGTCCCTCTCAGTCATTTCCTCTCAATGCTTTGTCACAGCCTCAACTCCAAAATTCATGATTTGAATCTGGATTGCTTATGATACGGTAAAGTGGACTGTGATTTATTTAATATTTACTGGTTTGTTCATCCCCTCACCTGATTTCACAGCAGAATCCCACTCAAACAGATGCACGCTGCACTGGCTCAGCGATGCTTCTCTATCTGCTAATGGATTGACGGATCATTTATAACAAACATCTGCTTGAATCATAAAATAAAAAAGAAGCCTTGACAGAAAACACTACTGCAGGGTGTGTATGAATAAAACCTCATGGAAATGGAGGGACGGGGGGATGGGGTGGGGGGTGGGGGTGAAAAGTCAGAGGAGGGGAGGAGACAGACAGTGAGAGCGAACCAACACAAAATCAGTGAGGGGGAGAAATGATAATGATGAGCTCAGGAACTGGGCTCAGGAATTAGACTAATTTAAGACTTCCTAAAAGTGAAACAGTACCTTCTACAGACCATAATAATATTGGCTTTCCATGGAAACTTAGGAAGTTCTTTTTTAGCGACATGCCGGGCACCTAACGACAGCGTGCAAGAAGGTATTCAGGAAGATTATTAGAAGATTTCATATGACTTTCTGTGTTTGGGTGATAATAGCTCCTTATTAAGCGTCTGAAAGCTTACACATTTGTTTTACATACAGCTGTGATAAACACTCTTCTTTAGGGACTTCTGATCTGGTCACACCTGGCATCAACGTGCATCTCGGATGATCTGAACACAGATGGACACCTCTAAATAAATCAGCCCGTACCTGCCATCAGGCTGCATCTTCAGTCCCACTTGCGATTGGACCTGACTTCATCATTCCACATGTAAATGAAGATGTGTATTATTTCTGTTTGTGGATCCCAGTGTTACACACGGGTCTGATTTCCTGCCCACATTACGCCCACACACACACACACACACACACACAGCTCGCCAGACCATCAGTGCAGAATTTTCTGCAGCAATCAGCCCTGTGACCTGACCTGCGATTACACACAGGTTACACAATCACTCATTTTAAAGAGCTTTATTTTTACTTGCTCAAAGGACCGACTGCTTTATGCAAGAAGAAAGGTTAAGAACAGCCGCGGGTTATCCAACCAAGACAATCTGCTTTCATGCTGAGAAAACTAAAAGTAGATAAATCCAGCTCATACCAGCTCCAAGTTCACTGCTCGTCATCATTGCGTTTTTCTTTTTTTATGTTTAGTCGGTGTTCTGTCATGCAGTATCGAGGGATGATGCTCTAGGGAAACGCAATGACCTCGTCCGACTGCTTCCGTCATTCATGCTGGCTGTGGAGTATCAGGTCAGAAACTGCAGCAAACCTGCAGCTTTGTTTAATCCTGAAAAATGTTTCTTTCTGGTCAGAAGAAGAAGCTCAAGTCCTGCAGTGAGTTTAAATTTCTGTGTTACTGACCAGATTGTAATCACATCTCCACTTACAAGGAGACTTTACTTATTAAAACAATCTCAGTGTGTTTGAAGCTTTGCTGGCACAAAATATAAACACCCTCACCTCCCGCATCAAGCTGACTTTAACCCTTTCATGGATTAAATTCTAGAGATTATTATCACAAATACAGTACGTAGAATTGTTTCATGGCTCTTCCCAGCAGTCACGTTGTTTCAGACAGATTACTAAAAACATTGCACCATACCCATCTATGTGTCTGTGAGGTCCTAGGACCACACGACCTAAAACAAGATTAGAAAGGAAAACATCTGACTAAAGGAGGATTTTATCACATTGAAAATCCACAAGCTGAAAGGATCTCTACAGAAACATGGTTCTTTGAGGTCTTACATTATTTAAACATGGAACGGATAACAGCTATGATACCAAGTTTAGTTCTTTAACTATTTGGAAGCAGGTGTGGAGACACCATCATCCCAAACCCTCACCTGATCTGATGTGAGTGGACTGCAATTCCCGGGTAGCAAGAGAGATGTGTGTTTTTAGGTTTTCTCTGTTTTTATTCAGATATCCATTTGAATTATGAGCATGCACTGACTCCCCCCTTTTATGTTGTTCATGTTGTTGTGACATGTTAATGTATTTGGTTTGTTTTTGTTAATTGTCTGGACTTGTTTGTATTGTCTGGTATTGATATTCTGACATTCTGTCCCATGGTTCACCCTTCTTACCAGGTGGGTGTTGATGCATCAAACTGTTACGTGCAAGTAAACAAATACTGTTTATGGTTGCAACTAAGGCTGAGTATAAACTTAGCAATATGGAAAAATCTTAACATCCTGTCAGCACTTCAGTTTAAGGATTGAGAAGAATTTACAAGCGGTGGCCTAGTGGTTAAATATATGGGTCATTCTACTGAATGGGTGCAATTTCTATGTTGCAAATGGAAATGGATGGTTCAGTGCTCTTACTCAGTTCTTTTACTTATAAAATTATTACCAGGACTAAAAGCAAAAGGACTAAGATTTTAGCATTGAGTTGGCAAAAACATGAAATATAACCTCATGGCATCCTTGCTAATAGCATGAGAAGACTAAGCATAATCTAGATTTACCAATAATGTCTATTTTCAAAATTAACAACTGATAACTAATCATTTAAGTAAGAGGACAGTCTGCTGAGATTGACCACTTTGACAATATTTTAACTGACCAAATATACAGAACAATGAATGTCTTTAGCCATGGCCTTCAGAAGATCCAACTCATGCTACTTCTTGGTCCTGTGGAATGTTCTACATGATCAGGGTAATGTGTCATGGAACAGGACTTATTGAAAACCCAGGGACATGACTAAAATTGTCATTTTTACCAAAGAAAATACTGAATGTTAAAAAAAATACTTGTAAAGAATATATTACGGAATATTGAAATACTCAGAAATGCAAACAACTCTAATAGATTTAGGATTCTATTAATAATATTTTATTCCAAAGTGTAATGTTATAGATATATGTTATAGATAGATGCAGCAAATAAGGTGTCCACGGTGCGTTTTAATAATCTTCCCAGCACATAGCCTAAATTTGGGATTAGATCATTGTGTATTACAGTTAGCTAAGTAAGAAAACTGATTTTACAATTAATTTTTATGTGCATGTATGTATATAATTTCCACGGGACAGAAATGGCACTTATTCGGTGGAATGGCCCATATATTGGTAGGAGTAGAATTATGGTTCAAAGTGAAATAAAGCAAGGCACCAAACCCCTTCCTGAGCCCCTGCATCTGAAAACCACCGCTTCTGATGTAACTGAAATGATTTACAAACAAAAAGAATAAAGTAAATATAAATATGAATAAATATAAATGCTGCTATTTTAGTTTAGAGCTTATATTTTACCAAAGCACCTCTAGTCAGGTATGCATTTGATGAGGTTTCAACTGCAGGTAACAGCTTAAGGCTGACTGTAGGCTGGATTAGCTAGCTGCTAGCTGTTTATTACATTGACAAACATGATTATTGTAATGCATGCATAAGGAATATTAAACATTTATTTTTCAGTGTATTCAATGACTCACTAACCTACTTACTTTACAAACACACCATCTTTAGCCATGCTTTCAAAAGACAAAAGCTTTTAAGTGGGTTAAATGAGTTGGTCTGAACATTTTAACAGAGTTTGATTTTCAGTAACGATTACCTTAAACTGCTTTTGAATTTCCTCCAGCACCCACAGCTCATTGTCAACATTTCATACCTCACTAAACAATGTTTGTTCATGAGAGTTCTCACAGTCACTGCTTCAAATCATCAAAATGAAGTCAAACAATTTGATTAGTTGTGATCAGAAGTCTGAGATGTGCATAAAGGCATAACTGTAACTAATAGAAGACTGGATAGATGAGAGTAGCCGGAATTATATTCGATAGTGTCGGTCTTATTGGCAGCTGGTTTTGCTGTCTCATCCAAGCAAAGCTCCGCATATCTGAAATCCATGACCTCGTTTCTCCAGTGGACGTCAGACTTTACGTAACCTGTTCTGACAAGAACATAGCACCCTCTGGATTCACACATTTCAGCAGGCACACTGGCTACACACATAAATAAATACATGCATACATTTCCACTAGCAGCACATCTTATAGCCAGAATAGCTCGTCCCACCAGGAGGATGCGACTGTCAACAGACTGAAAAACAACCTCTAAAATAAAACTCTCAAAACTAAAAACTCAAAATGGGCAGCTGGATTTTAAAGCTTACTCTGAGGGCTGCTGCTAATTGGCAGAGAAATGTTTAAGTGACTGGGTCCATGTTTGCTGAACCCAGAAACAAACTCAATGTGACTTACTCACATCTCTCTCAGTGCACAAACGTGCTGATGACAAAGCTGCAGCTCACACTTGAAGAGAAAGGCTGTGATTTCCTGTTCTTGCAATCTCTGATTTGTCTTATCTGACTTTCAAGTGTTTCAAGAAGTTAAAGCTGTTAGTTGAGGTATCCATGCTCACAAGGTGCAGACCAGCTCTGTGCACTGTTGACCTGATTGTGAAGCAAACAAAGACATCAGCTTGCAGCTAATGGCAAGAAAGAGAACTGGAGATAAACACCAGGCTTGTGAGTCAGTAATTCTTTATCTAAAATGTTATATTAAAAATGTTAATTAGTGACCCAGAGCCCATCCTCCATGAATCCCTTCATAACCTACACTATCTACAATATGGATTGTATTCACCATTTATAGTACAAAACATTACTTTTTATTGTACTTACTTTTTGAATTTATTTTAATTTCTATTTTATTTAGTATTTATATGACTCAACATTTAATATTTAAATAAATAAGGATGATTTGGGTTGAAAATCAAATCCAATCACTTTACAAAAACACGATATAACTAATCTTCCATTTAGCATTTTATTTATGGAAACTCTTTAGAGGCAGAGTAATAAATATTATTTTCTGGTGAGTTTTTCACATGAAGTCATTTCCAAAGTATGTGTGTGTTTAAAATGCAACTTAAAAGTGCCTGAATGTCTTCAGGTTTCTGGACAGTTTATAAACCAACATCATTGTATGGAAGTAGAAATGATGCCAAAAGTTAGGTTTTTGTTTGGACAAGAACAACTTGAGTGCCCCTGAGTTTCTGCATGAGAGCATCATTTGGGTGCTGTGAGTTCTGGGGTCAGGTCCCAGGTTTGGATGACATCAGTTATATACTAGCTGGAGAACAAGTGAACATTTTAGACTCTTCATCCTGTTCTTAGATCCACATCTGATGTTCTGCCAGAAACATCTATGTAAATACCAGGATGCATGTTTTCCAATAGAGCCTGATGGGCACTGTTACTTGTTATACTGATTCATTTTGTTCACATCCATTCAAATATTATTCAATTCAATTATGGTCTCAAATGAGACATTTATGAAAAGTGTCCCTTTTTTTCAGTCAGTTAACCTATTTTGTGGAACATATCCGACAAATTAACCTCTCGGAGCAATCTAAAATCTAAAACTACTCCAAACAAGAAAGTGTGTTTAGCTGGGACATGTTTAGACTCACACCCAGCATATGCACTACAAATCCTGGAGGTGCTCTTGTAAACTAATTACAACATGAATGCTACAGAAGTGAGGAAGTGCAGCAACAGCACATTGGATTACAACTTCAGCTCGACTTCCATTGCTGGCAATGGCTGATTAATGATATATGTGTTTGCTGAAAATGAAGTAATTAGAAAACTAATCTCAGGGTGCATCAGTGGTTATTTGTGGTGAATCTCAAGCTCCAGAGAAAACAATAATGAGTAGCTGATGCTGTCATGGCTAAATATTTGATTAAATGTATAAGTCTGATCTTTAGGAATAACTAACTTACTTCATCCAAACTAAATGGGAAAATGTTTTTTACATTGATTGTTCTGCACAACTATTGCTAATGTTTGTGAAAGCTTGATGAATGAGGATATTACAAACCTTTGCAGCAAAATGTCAAAAGCAGGGTTCTGTATTTTTTTTTTTTATAGAAGAAAAAAAGTGTTGGGGGTTAGTAAACTGAAACCATGAGTAAAACACTCATCAAACAAGTAAAACTGACAAATCCGAAGCATACGAAGTTGTTCTCTATATGCTTCGGATTTGTCAGTTTTAGTTTCAACAGCGTTTGGCCCTTATTTATGGACTTATTCCATCCCATGATGAAATTGTGAGATGTAAGGTCTCAGTAAGCATTTAACTTCTTATTTATGAGGCCTGTTTTTCTACTTCTGGTCTGAAATGAAAAACATAAATAAATGAAGAGTATTTCCCTACAACAGCTGGATGCTTAACCTCGTCTCTTCACAAAGTCTCATTACAAGATGTAAGATTCCTACAAGATAAAAGCACCTGGAACTCTGAAAAAAATTGAAATTTTTAGCTCCTACTTTCATCAAAAGCCAGGAGCCCAATTCGTCAAAAGATGTCTGATGAGAAACTGTGCAAAGTAGAATCTAAAAAAAGTTAACATGAGCTGTTTAACAGACATTTTAATAAAGGTTTTATGCAGGATAATGTTTTAGGAACCCATAATTCAATTTTGATGACCGACCCTTCTATCAGTGATCAGAGAAAAATCAAAGAAAAGCTTCAGAAGTGACCTTACAAACAACATCAGCACCACAAATCTTCCTTCATCTCCATGGAAACTAGCTGGACCTTCATGTAGCATTTCAAACAAATGCAGCTGCATCAGAGAACACTCGAGCAGAGTTGTTTTGTTTGTTTTTGGGTGGGATAACGGTTTGTGTGTGGCTGCTAGGTCACCGTTTTTGTCCCACAGTGATGACACAGACATAAGTGTAATCAGCAGAATTTCTGCTTTCATGTGACATTTTGTTTGTGTGGTTTGCTTAAATTGGAGAAATGAACAGAAGCTCTAAACTGGAAAGTGCTTTTTGTTACATATACCGGTACATGTATTTGCTTTGGGTTAGAATGAAGTTTCTATTTTACTAAATGTCAGTTTAGCATGTACAAACATCTTCTTTACATTATGTATCTCATCCTCAAGTCACAAAGATATTTTTCAGTGCAAAGGTTTTAGTTAATCTCTGTTTAAATCAACATTATTGCAGCTGAGAGAAGCTCGATTAGTCAACAGAGATCCACATGCTGTTTGGTCGGTGCATCATCTGTACTCTGGGTTCTCCTACATGTGGCGACCTCTGTCTCAGCTACTTTTGTTGGTGTTTACAGGTCAGATCGAGGCACGTGTTTGCCTACAGGGGGGAAAAACATTAGGAGGTTGTTTTTCTGTACAGAGGACAGGACAAGCAGCAGCATGAGCACAGAGGTGTGAGTTCTGCCTGTTGGCCTCGGTGGAAGGCCACATTCCTTTAGAGGAAGACTCTCTGAGCAGCAGAGAAATGTTGACACCTGTTCAGCTCAGACCTGTCAAAGGATGTTACTCATCTCTGGCTGAAAACAACCGATCAAGCCTCTGTTGTTTTTTTTTTCAGATCCAGATGACTGAGCTGAAGAGATTTGTAAACGTGCATCCTGAGATGTTCCATTTTGGTCGAGGCTCTGACTTGAAGCTGATTCAAGCCTTGGAAAAGATTTCCAACAGTATTGTGTCGCAGGGGAATTACTTTGGAGAAGGTTGTTATAATGGGCTCTGAGCAGAAACACATCAACAAGATCCCGCCTCACCTGTGTCCCCTCTCTGTGGATTTATTGATCACAATTCTTCTGAGTCCCTGGACATTTTTCTTCTTTTTAAGATGTGAACCTAGCTTCATGCTAACCCGTGTTCTGTTTCTTTAATACATAAAGTACAACATAATTTAAAAATGAAAGAACAGGGAACACGGGATGACATGTGCAACATGTTTTGAGATGATTCAGAGAGGTGGAAAATGTCCTGGTTTGCTTCAGTGCCTCTGCCTCCTGACTAGACTGATACAGAGCAACACAGCTGTGATGGAAACAAAGGTCAGAGCTCTGTGGGTGAAGAACGGGTGGTTGGTCAGGCCACACGGGGACACGGTTCAGCTTCTAGCAGCCATGCATGCAGCTACGCCGGGGATTCATCACACAGCAAGCGCACAGATGAAACAGGTTTTTGGGATAAATAAGATTTAAAACAACTTCTTTAAGAGAGTCTCGGGGGTTCCCCAGATAATCCCAAAAAATCCAGAAATAATAAACAAGAATGACAGGCAGATGAGAAACATAATTCCCATTTTGAAGCAGCTGAACTGAAAATACGCGAGGCTTTAAAGCGATAAAAAGCTCTGAAGTTTTCAAAATGAACTTTAAATGTATGGAAAGAAGTTTCTGTTGCTGAGATAAAGAGGAAAACTTCTGAAGTCATCACTTCTTACAGGCAGAGAGATGCATCACCTCGTCTCTGAGGATCTGCACGGAGGAAAGAGCTGCTCCACCAATATTATTTATTTATTCAACCTTTGTTCAAATTCTAATTCAGTTTATTTATCTTTTACAAGACAGGCCAAACCAGGACGACAGATCACAGGCACAATACTTATTCCCAAGAGATGTCATGTGAAAGTTAAAAGATTGTCAGTAATACTGAACAGGAAACAAATTAAATAAACTCATCTAATGATCAATTACTGGCTACAGGACTTGCACTGTACTATCCTCAAATCCTATATCTAAAGGAAAACGAAGGATTGGGAAGCTTACAGCTTAAGAAGGCAATTTATTAATTGCTGAAAGATCTGGAAATGTGCCAGACTGCCACATCATAGGTAATTAATCGTTTTTCAGGTAGGAACGTTTCACACCACTAAATCTTTGCACAGCAAAAAGTTGTTTGCGGATAATGTAATCATATTTTTGTCTAAAAAATGGGCTACTTTAATTAGCAATTCCACAGTGATGTGTAATTTACTTTAATTATTGTGTTTACTTAACTGTTTCACTTGATTGGTAAATGATGTGAACTGAGCACCTCTATAAATGAGGTGGTCTCAGTAGGTTTTCCTAGATTAAATGAAAGCTAGTGAACATTTCCTTTGATGAATTCATTTAGCTTGTTTCCCTTAATCAGTATTATTTGTCAGATAAGCCTGGCCTGACCCAGGCAGTCCTATTGCTGGATGCAAGTCACGCCCGCTGTTGGAAAACAGGAGTAGAAGTCAGTCATTATGCTTATTGGTCTGCAGGGTGAGTTCATAAGAAAATCTGAAAGGAAAAATATCTTGCATGGTGTGATAATGTGTGAGCTTGGATTCAGTGTTATTAGCCTGCAGAGCTGAACATGATGGGTGCTGCAAATTACCACAGGACCACTGATAACATCACACTTCTTCATCACAAAGTCTGTTACTTGCAAGTCCAGTCTGCTGACAGAACAAGAGGAAATGTGAGTTATATTGATAATATTCTGAGCATGTTCTGCTGAATGTTAACAGCAGGAACGGGTCTGCATATTTATGTAAGGAACTAAGAATAGGATACACTGAATATGATATCACGATGCATCAAATATACAATGACTGTAATAGTCAGCTAGACTTGGTCAACAAATGGTGTGCTGTGTGAGTATGAGTGCATTAGAGATTAATGCATCTTATTCATAAGCTTTTAAACAAGATTTATAGTATCTGCTGTGCTCAGGAAAATGTTAACGTTTGGCTAATTAGAAGTGAGATTTTTGGGAATAGCATGTGATTAAATAGGAAGTCTGCTGTGGGGTGACTTGTCAATTCCCTGGATAACAATCTGGGAATGGATCATAAACGGGAGGCATAATGGCTACCACTCCCCGGCTTAATAAAACCAGTAGTCTGGGACACCCAGCTTCTTCCTGGCGGACCAAGGGCCTACTGAACAGATGATTTTAGGCTCTGCGACTGGATGTAAGTTACAGCAGTAATCAACATGAAGGTTGTTTGCTGTGATAAATGTCCCGACACGTGCCACGGAGTATGTGTAACATCCATGTGTCTTGTTAATGAGCCCTGAGAGACAAGGCGAGCCTTCAATAAGACTTGTGAGGTTGAATTTTTAAATCTTGTCAAGATAAATAAATCTAAATGATAGCCTTTCTGAGAACGAACACAGCGCGTTCAGCTTGAGAGATCTTTTAATTAAAAGATTGTGACATTTCCTTTTAAATGTGTGTTATTGAAGCGTAACAGCTCAGATTTCTGGCCCAGCTACAGCGAATGAAAACATATCTGTTGCTCGTCGTAGTGATGACATCTGATTAAAACATAAATGATATCACTGGGAGGTGATTGTGTTCAGCTTCCTGTAGATGCATCCGTGTGTAGGTGTGCTGAAGAGAATGATAGAAAGGTTCATGTGCACGTGGGTGTGAAAGCAATCAGATTTGGATGGTGAGCCAATATAATCGAAATCATCATCTTTAACTGATTTGATATGAAACATTCATTTATGTGTGTTTACCTGAGAACTACCTCCTCCTCCTGACAAAGTAAACACAGCTTCATTGTTCCAGTGAAATAAATGAGACCATCACAACATTAATTTAGTTCATTTCCACTGCAGAGTAACTCTTCAGCGTGCCCGGCTGCTGCGGTTAGAAAAAAGTGTCCTGGGACCACCCAAACATTTTAATAGTAGCATATTTATTACAACTCAATGAAGTTCTTTCTCCGTTTCATGTGTGGCTACAGAAATGCAGATAAATGGAGTGTAAATTAAGAATCAGGTTCTTGTCCAACTATGAATGTTCTTAATTTGTCTCTTGTCCATCTAATGGCTGACTTAATGTAAAGCTAAACAGAGGAAAGCATGTTCTCTCCCAGTAACCTCAACCTTCAACTGGCTCAAAAGAATAATCCTGGACACCATCAGGAACCAGAAGCTGTATTATGAGCCGCAATATTTTGAACTGGACTGCTTAAGCTGTAAATGCGAGCCATATTTGGACCAAACACTGTTTGCTATCAGGGGATGTCTCTAGTCCAGCTGTGCCCAAGTCCAGTCCTCAAGGGCTACCATCCTGCAATTCTGAATCTAATGGCTGAATGTGCTCATGCACGTGTCATTTGGGCCTGCTAACAAGCCATTAATTTGACTCAGGTGTGCTGGAGAAGTTGTGAGATGGTAGATCGAAGGCCGGACTTGGAACCCCTCCCTTAGTTAAACCCAGATTTGTCTTGAAGCAGATAAATCAGGCTTTAAAGGAGGCAGCCTGTAAATAACTGACCACTAACTTATCCTGATCTCATACTGCCAATGTCTGTACTGGAAATAATATCATTGTGCTGGGACGCTGGCTTATGACAATAAAGTTTATTCTATTTATTATTCACACTGCACTCTTTAGAATCCTTCAAAACTGCTGTTTAATCCCCAAACATTGCAGTCTCCTACTTAGATAATTTATTATTATCATTTTTATTAAAAAATATTTCATTCATATTTGACTTTATTCATTTGTTATTGGTTTGTGGTTTTATGTTTTAATGTGTGTTTTGACTTGATTTATTACCTTTATTGCTTGTTTTGACTTTTATGTTTCATTTAGTTGATTTTATAAAAGATTGGTCAACCTTATTTAAAATGTAATACAGAAATACATCTGATATTGACAAAGACAGAAAGTAACAGAGTAACAGTTAACATCAAACTTATTTTTACTGACTGGACAGAGCTCAGAGAAGAGACAGGATCCAAGCAGGATGCAGAATTAGCTGTTAAGCGGCACCAAAGTGTTGCTTTGAAGTGTTGAGCATTTCTGACTGGGAAAATAAAAATATTCCCAATGTTTTATGCCAGATTTTTCATCTCATTCATTTAACTTTTTAATGAATGCATAGAGGTGCAGCAATCAAGACCAATCGTATAATAAATAAATAAGATAACTGAAGGGAAAAAAAGATTAACCCTTTATAGTACTGACTCAGTTTTGCCCCATCAGATCTACACAATGCATTCCTTTAAATAACATAACACAGCTTTGCTATCTTGCTGCAAAAAAGCCTGTAAAAACATGGTTTCTGCCTCGAAAAAATATGTTAAAAATAATAGGTGAGTAAACTAAGTTTTTGTTATTTCATGCAAAAAAAATGAATTAATTTAATAGTGAAAACATGTTAAATGCTGCTGGTGCCCTGAGGCAACAATGTGCCTGGAAAACTGCATGTAGAAATCAATATGGTGTGCAGCAAAAGCAGCAGAAGATTCTGGTGGTGTGTTATACTGTTCAAAGTATAATGTTAATAATAATTTTGTTTTGGTATCTACATTACATTATCATTCATTTACTTTTTATAATGCTTCATTTAAATTAGGGTCACAGCAAAGCCAGAGCGTATCACAACAATTAGAAGGAGAAAGGCAGGTACGCCTGGACAGGTAGCCAGTCCATCACACGATCAACACAGAAAGACAAACAACTATGCTCAGTGTCGTGGGAATTTCATATGCATGCATGAGATGAAACTCACATATGAAATTATGTAATATAAAAAGCATTCATATGAAATTCCCATCACACTCAGACTCACTCCTATAGACAATTTAGAGTGACCAAACAACCTAGCACGCATATCTTTGGAAGGTGGGAGGAAGCTGGAGTATCCAGTGAGAATCCACGCATATACAGGGAGAACATGCAACCTCTGAAAGGCCACTGTTTAAACCTTCCCACTGCCAAGGCTCAAACCAGTGACTTTCCTGCAAGAACAGGCTTAAGGAATGGAAGGGAGAAAGGGAGACTGATGAAGATGAAAGTGACATGGATGAGGGCTGCCAAAGTGACAGTATAGTGATCGCTCTGAACAAGATAGTGTGCATTGTAAAACAGTTATAATGAAAAATTCTCTATATTTCTATTGAATGCTCAGCAGGTTTGATTTGTCTTATTTCTGGATGTTATTGGATATGTTGCAAATGTGTATTACATAAACAATGTTGAAAATAAAGGTAAATGTTTAGCTGTTATGTACCATTATGGTACACAGTTGCCTACAGACAACAAACTCCCAAAACAACCAGAAATAAAAACAAAATGTATTAAGATTATGTTTATTTAGTCTATTTTGAGACATAAAGCCACTCCGAACATTTTTTCCTCCACTGGCATCATAATGCAAACCATAGAGTGTTAGAGCATGACACTAAGTCGTTATGGATCACATGAGTTAATTATTCTGGTTTACCAAGATAACAGCTCTTTTTTACTGGGTTAATTTATGTGTTATCTCCAAGAATCAGCCTTGTTTTCTCCAGATCCTGACACACAGTAACCTCTTATCAAGAAAAAACAAACTGTTTAATCAAGATGATTATAATGACTTGATAATTACAGGGTTCCTGTGTAAACAGCTAATTTTATTGTTCATTACAGCTGTCAGAGCAGCTGTGGAGGAGTTTCATAAATGTCTGCTGTTGGGCTCAGACAGTGGCAGCAGCAAGAAGTTAACCAACACCCCAATCAGGCGACAAGGACCCTTTGAGATTTCCCACCATTAATGGTTTACAGAAAATAAATTATACGAAGCAGAACAAACCATATATACAAACCCATCATCTCAACAACTTAATTCTTACTATCTTACAATAAGGACATAATATTGTCAATATAAAATCACTCATGCTATCTTATCATTAAAAACTTATGAGGTAAATACATAAAAAAAACACAACATGTTAAATATTTTTTTTTACTCTGAATGTTTTACTGTCGTAGGAAAGGAATAAATAAAACCCAAGACACCTTCAGGTTGTTTGAGTTCTGGGTGTTTGTGGCTGATATCCAGCTGGTGTTCCAGCGGACATTGTTTTGTCTGAGTTCACCTGTGGTCATGCTCATAGCTGTGCACATTTCCACACACTTTCTCTCTTCACCTCAGTTTACTTTTATGATGCAGTGCTGGAAAAGTCACACTGAGTATATCTGGAAGAAGACCTAAACTATGTATGATTATGGAAATGCCTCGATGCAGGTTCTTTATTTTTTAAACCTGTGTGCCGATCTGTGTGAATGAGAGATGGAGTCCTCTGAAGTGCCTTCCTGGATTGATATTACAACGGCATTTAAGCTAGCAGTAGAAATCATGATCAAATCCCGTCTGAGCAGGCTGTGTCTGTCTGTAGTGATTTTAGCAGATGCTTTAAAGTATTGTGCCGCTCATACTCGTTGCATGACACATTAAAAGGTTTTACGCTTCTGTTTTCTGGAGAAACGGATTCATTCCATATGAATTATTTACCACAGCACTCTTTCAGCCACATCAGAAAGAATACCTAATAAATGGGCTGGGTCCGGAGGCATTTATGTGCTGCTCAACCATTGTCAGCATTAAAGAGGAGAGCATCTTGTTCACTATTCAGATCTGCCAAATTTATCGCCAGTGACTACATAAAGGAGAATCCATTGAGCCATTTATTTCATCATCCTTTCTAACTAATGACATCTTACCCAAAATGCCCAAAACTAAACTAAACAGGTAAAGTTTACACAGAATGATTATGATGATGGTGAAATATTCTGCAGATTATTTAATGAAAAATTAGACATTATAAACAGTGTTGCTAAAGGAATCTTGGCTACAGTTTGCTCACATTATAAAAACACTAAACTACATTATAAAGTGACATATGGTTAATAAAGCATCTATTCTGACGACGGATTAAATACTCGTGTGCAGTTTTAGGGTCAGAGAAAACAATCCTTATCATATTGGTTTAGTTAATCTTCA
Organism: Pseudomugil gertrudae; assembly: GCA_037177535.1. Lineage (NCBI taxonomy): Eukaryota > Metazoa > Chordata > Actinopteri > Atheriniformes > Pseudomugilidae > Pseudomugil > Pseudomugil gertrudae. The sequence goes on from JBAMHV010000022.1 coordinate 18,000,224, forward strand.
GCTTGTGCTCCGTATAAACCCATTCGTGTGTCTGTCTGGGTCAAGTTTTTAGTTTCACAAAGACAAATCATTGATTATACACATTCTATGCCACTAATGACCAGACAATCTGCCTCTGACCTACACTTATACTATCAGGATTATCAGAGCAGTGATATTATATCCTGCTACACAAAAAAGGGTCAATTAAAAAAAGAAAATCATTCCTTCATTTCTAAGGCTTTCTGTTTCAGGACATGGCAAAATAAGACATATCGGGTACATGAAAGCACATTTTCATAAGAAGGTGATGTTTTTTTGTCCATAGGACATAAGAGGAAAAGTAGTAGCTGGATGCTTTTAATTAAATGCATTTGGTACATTGATAATTATCTATAAAAGTGGATGTGTTTGCAGTTTGCTGGTCTGGAGAATTCAGCTGTGTGTCAACACAATGTCAGTGTGGAAAGAAATTTAAATGACTGACAGATAAGCTGTTGTTGCTGCCCATTAATCTGGGAAGAATTACAGACACATTTTCAAACAATTTAGTCTCCTTCATTCTTAAGTGAGACAGGTTATTTATATTTAAGAGAGTTGTCAATCTCCCCTGAAGTGGATGCCCCTGCAAGTTCACCTCAAGGTCAGACCACGCCACATTCAGTGTCACAGCAAAAAAGCCTAGAGCTATGTCTCCGGTAGGTCTCGGCTAACTCTGTAAATGTTTAAGTGTGGGGACAGAAAAAAGGAATCAGACTGAATAAGTATGACGTCTCTGATGGGCTACAGGAGAAAGTCTTCTCTCTTAAAAGGAACATGACATGAACACCCCCAACTGTAAAGCACGGTCATGGAGGAATGATGATTTAGGAACCTTTCAGTCAACCATGAACTCCTTTGTCTACCAACTAAACAGTAAAAATTGTTGTTTTTGGACTTTATCCTGGGTTTTGTTCAACAAATTATTTGCCACAATATGTAATATATTAATGTTCTTTTGTGGTTTTATTTATTTGATATGATTTTACTCATGACCAGATGTTTTTTCATTTCATACAAACAGCCTTAGTGTTTAAGTTTAACATGGTGAAAAATGGTGAAGCTCAAACACACACAAATGTAAAAATACCCAAATGCAGAGTTATCTACAAACACATCCCCACAGCCTTCATCTTCCCCTTTTCACACTCAAGCAGGGGAACAGAGATGTGGCAGCAGAAGGTCTTTCATCCCTCTGATGTGGCCCAGAGAGGTCTGAGTGAGGATGGTGACTCACATAAAATTCTGCATCACAGCTCTGCAAACTTGCTTGCGAGGTCAAGCATCACAGGCATGATAAGATGGCATAGAGAAGGAGGAGTATTGTTATGTTTGCATGGGATCGACAAAATACAACCTGTCATGCATTCACTGCACTGAAAAATACTGATGCTGAATCCAGCTGACAGGAAGCGAGAAACAGAGATGGCACATGAAACAGAATATCAGAGAGCAGACTAATTCTGTGAGAGTGGTCAGCGTTCACAAGTTGGGAAGTAAAATGTGCTGCCAGCTGTCATGCTTTAAGGTGGGCAAAGAGGTAAAGCTGAGAGGGGGCTGTAAGTGTCGGGGCGGATGATTGACATCTGTGGAACTACGAGCTGGCTAAAGCCAAGAGATAACCGAGTTAACTTGGATCTAACAGGAGCTAATGGAGATAAAGCTAAAGCGCACTGTTAGCCGGCTTAGATCTTTGCTTCTCAGTTTTACTGAATTCAAGTTTTAATAACAATAAACTGATTATTTATGTATAACTTGACCTAGTAAACTTAAAATGTATTTTTTGTACCAGGCTGTAACATGTTGATTCCTGCTGTGAAGTTGGGCTTTTAACATTGGGAAGACCCCTTTTTGAAGCCCCGACTGAAAGAGGGCTGAACTGCATTTTTTGGCATGTCTGCACAGGCTTTACTTTTAACCGCTTCAGGTTTTCACTTGGGTTAAACCTAAATTTAAACACAACCAAAGCTTTTAAAAGCTGTGAAATGCATGAAAAATAGAAATAAAAATAGATTTGTATTTTTTCCATTAAACAACATACAAACAGACACAAAACTCCTCCAGGACCTTTAAAAAGCCTCTTTTCTGTGATTAAAACAAGGTAATATTTTCAAAATGATAAGCAAATAAGACAAAAATGTAGATTAATGGACCATAAAAAAAATGGTGATTGAAAAATATCTAAGCCTGATAAAATCAGTCCATTTGTGCAAAAAGAAACCTTAGCTTTTCACAGCTCCTTTAGAGAGATTAACAGCAAACACTGCTTTTCGTCATTTAATCTGGCAGGTTCAGATCTATCTTCACTCATGTAAATCAGTGTAAAATGCAACCTGAACTTCAGCAAGTGATGGATTTTCAAAGCTGCTTTTAGCCATCGTTTGTTTAGGCAGCTGTGAAATCATGTGTGAAGCTTCATTGCTTCAGCAGCGTCAGCATGGTGTTGATGCAGACAACACTTATTCCCTCAATCAGGGGATTTATGGCGGGAGAAAAAAAAACATGAAAAAGAAATGGTCATCCGGAACATTCTCCTGCCCATCTCCTTCACAAACCTGCCTTATTGTTCATGATTCATAACACTCCCCCACCTCCTCCCACACTGATTCAAATGAAGCCTGGAGCTACAAAACAGAAACCGTGAGGTCTGTTAGTGCGTACAGATGGCAGTGACAGTGCTGCAGGACATTTTCTGTATAAAAAGGACAGACAAACGCTGCATCCTGACCGATCGAGGGCAGGTCAAAAACTCACCACAATGCTGCAAAACATGAAACCAGTGAAGTTTTATTGCTGCCAACTAGTGAAAAGTGGACATCACAGATCATCTGATGTGCTTGACTTTAAAAAAAGGAAACATTTCTGCTCATCAGTGAGACCTTTGATATGGCCTGGATATGCCAGTGGAAGCTCAGTCAAGCCAGGAGGCTTCCTGCAGGATCTAGCTCATCTCAGTGCAGTCACACACCCTGCCCGGCTCATGTTCCTGAGCCTCAGCTCTTTTTATCTCTTTGCATTTGGTTAAAGCTTTTAGAAAGCTACCATCATCAATGAGGACAGCTCCAGCATGTCCTCTTTCTGTCCTCTGTCCAGTAAAGCCCCCGAGGGGCTAAAAGCACCTGTCCTTCAGAAGGACAGCTCAGCCTCAGCTGAACACTGCTGTCAGGACCAACGCTCTTTCTGCACATCATGAATCCTCGGGGGAAGAGGTGAAGTGATGATGACAGGAGAATGAAATACTAAGTGAAAGCAGAGGCGAGTGTTGCGAAGACGTGCACGAAATGAATAATTACTGTAGAGTTTATGCTTACCTTTAAAAAGCACCAACAGAGCAGGACTTAGTGGCGTGTTTTAGATGTAGGACACTAATTGCTAAAGAACAAACACAGAGCTTCTCTTAAACACAAAATAAAATAAATGTACAAAAGCAATTACTGATGACCAAGTTCTTCATTTTTCTGCAAATAAAGCATCTGAAATTTAATCTGATAATCAAAGAAGTACTAAACTACGGAGGACCAGGAGGGTTTTTGGAAAAGCAACACAGCATCTTTATTAGAAGCAATGAATTGTGGAATATAAATATAGATGTTTTTTGGTGTTTACCAGAGGGCAGGAGACCGTTATTATGCAAAATGTCTGAAAAACTTTCAGATATGATATGTTTGGCTTTATAGGCTTAAACTAAATACAAATAATTTTAGAATTTTAATTTATAATTAAATGTTTTGATTTGTAAATGTATTGGTACATACCATTTCTAAAAGGACAATTAATAACACAATTAATAAATTTGGTTAGAAATACCTTTTCATTCCTTACATTTTTTTAATGAAAATGTTTCATTTCTTAGATCTAAAACTTTCCTTTTCCATTTCCCCTCTGCATATTCAAACCCTTTTTGTAGATGCATTTCTTAAATGGTTTTTGCTTCATTCAGCTTTTGCGTGACCCTTAAAGAGTGAAAAGCAAGTTAAACCAATCACAGCAGCTCTGTGATGGTGGCAGCAACACTTTTAAGCTTAATAACAGCTCACTAATAGAAAAGCAATCACAAAAAGCATTTAAACTTCCTCCTATTATTACTGGACCCTTTTCTTATGTCCATTGTCCAAAGGTATCATTCTGCTACGTCAGTGACTAACTCCCAATGTAGCAATAACTTAAAACATATTTCACTCTTTAAATTATCACACGATTAGGTGATTATATGCATATAGATTAAAATATAAAAACACACACACAACTTTCTCAGAGAATTGATTCTAAAGTTTTAGTACAGCTATAAAATAACGACTAATTTGAAAGAAAACAATAGTTCAAAGTAGAAATTGAAACGACTTGTGAATTGGCAGGCTCGTAGCAGCCAGTATGTCACAGATACATCAGTTTTCAGCAAAATTATTAGTGAGTATTTCCAGCGTTGCAGTGCAAATCATCTTAACCCATCTTAGTCAAGTCAACGTTGACACAGAGTTGGTCATTAACCTAAAAATCTCAGACATGTTTTGTTATTTTTAGAGGAGTTTTGGTTGTGTGGTCCTATGAAAAGATGCATAGGAGCTTGGCCCTTTTATACACAGCTAACAAGCTGTTTTTTCTCAGAACAGCCTCAGTTATCCTGAATATGAGGCTATTTATCAACTATACTCACAGAACCAATTCAGATCACTTTTACCGCACTATGCCTTAAAAAACACCATGTTCTGTTTAAGCCAGCCACGAAGGCACATTGTGTCTGTTCTTTTCACACAGACGTAAAACTTTCTTGTCACTTCTTGATCTCTGGCTACTCCTGGAAGATTTTCTGAGATCATTTAAAACCCGACTCAGGCTGCAGAGCAGGTTTAGTGAGTTATGGCAGATGATCATACTGAGCTGCAAGTTTCAAACATACGTCCACATCTTCTGCAGTCTGTATGAAAACCACTCGAGAGATAAGAAGGGCAGTCGTGCTCCGTGTTCACTTCTCATTTGTTTACGGTTGTTATTACAGCCTGAACACAACTATTTTCCTTACACAGAGTTCATGGTACGGTCGGCTCCTTATTTATTTTTTGCTAAACTCAGTCAGCTCACATCTATTTTTCATAGCATGTTTAAAAAACACTCATTTCTCTGTTGCTACTTGTTGGTGGATGAAAGCATGGATAGAAAATTTGAGGTTTTCTAATCTGATGCGGCGTGGGGTCTGTGCAACCAGATTATTAACTTTCTGCTTGAAGGTTATGTTATGCTTTGGTTTCGCTGCTGCTGCAGATATGATGTGCTTCAGTGTCAAAGAGACGCAAACATGGGAGACGTCTCAGCGTCTGGTGATGCTTTAACATAAGCTGCATCATTTGTTTGCTTCTACAAACATATAAACCAGCAAAAAACTTTACATTTAATATTAATTAGTGATAGCTTGTGGTTAAACTATATTATTCTAGCAGCTTGCAATGCTCATTCCTTCTCATTTCTTTTTATACCACCCTGCATCTCACCCTGATGCTTGTTGTAGTTATGCATAGTGCCATGAGTTCTGCTAACACAAGGAACATATATACCCTGCAGGACAGAAAGATTAAAGACATAACAAAGACACTACTCTGCTGTCTCATGTTTCATGTTTGGTATGATCTGGGATTAACATGATCTGCATGCACACATGCATGAGATAAGCACAACTGTGTTCAGCCTGCAGCGATGTGTTCATAACTAATGGCATCTCTGACTGCATGGTGAGTGTGTGTCTGTGGCAGAGCGACAGCTTCAAAAACACTTTGATCTTGCAGAGTCTGACAGCAGCGCCTGTCAGTCGATCAAGTTTCCTTAGCCTTATTTCTGCATATGAAACATCTAATTTTACCTGTATGCTTGTTTGGTTTTCTCCCTTGACATACTTTTCTATATTTAACTGCGGAAAGCTTTTGCACAAATAAAAGTTAAAGATCTCATTCGTTTAGCTTTTGTTTGTTCTGCAATTTATAATATAGAAGAAACAGATTTTCCTCTAACGAAGCAAAAACGTCAAGCGTTGAAATATTTTTTTTGCATTAAATGATATATGGAATATATTTTCTCTTTTTTGGGGGCTATTTATTTGTCACAACATCCCAATCAAGTCTTGACCAACAAAAATGTGGATGCCACAGCAGGGTGTATGCTAATAGCACTTCACGTTTTCCTTTACCCAAAGAAAGATAAGCCATCGTGGCTAGAGTAATGAGCCAGAGCCACCTGTGCCCACAGTGCCAGGGGGATGTGAAGCATGATGTTGGTAAGCCTCTGAAAGCCAATATGACACCGTGCCGCTTTGCTCCTGTCTCTATGTCCTCATCCATCATGCAAATTATTCTTGGTGAAGAAAAATAAGGTCTTGACATTATAAAAAGAAAGAAAAAAATCCCTTGCTGTGCTGGGTCTCACTAAGGAGGTTATAGTGGAAGTATATTTGCAGCAAAGCAAAGGAACAAAAGAAAACTTTCTATTTGTTGCGCTAAGGGAGCAGCAATTAGCTTTCACACACTGTTAAATGTGTAATGCTAAGCAATCAAATGCAAAAAAAAAAAAAAACATCACACAGATGGACGGGAACCTAGGATTGAGGACGTGCTGCACAGCTCTATGGCATATTTTACACCAGCCAAGGAGAATATGAAGAACAAGGATTTCACTAAACAATTCAAGAATAACGGGGCTTATTTACAAATATATTTGACAAATTAAGTTGCAGCTACTTAATATATTTTTTAATGAAAATTTGTATAATTTCATATGAATAAAAGTCTGTTTAAAGGACATGCCAGCTGGTCTGACTGCACAGGTAAATGCCCAAAAATAGCCACAGAAGGTCAAGACTGGTGTGTCATGTGCAGACTGATGCAGGTAAGGAATTAAAAAAGAATAATTGAAAAAGAAAATATTCAATAAATATGTGCACTGACACCTGCTGATCCTAATTTTCAAAGCACTACACCTGGTCATCTTAAACAAACAGAAACCAGTGCACAATGGAGTGAGTTGCTCTGATGAAATAAAACCAGCAGATAAGTCTAAAGGTTGGTCACATAACCCTAATTTCCTGACATAAATTCATTATTACAAAAAGACACAATTGTCATCAATTGTATTAGTTAAACACCAGATTCTGGAGGTGGATTAATGACCTGGACATTTATGAAATGATGTTCAAGCAGTCGAGGCAACAGATCTGGGGTGTGTGCAGTCTGTTGCCCTGGTGGTTTTAGAGTGATTTAACACTTTCTTGACTGATTAGTTCTTGAGTTAATAAAATTAATGGAAACACTTATCTTCCTCTGAGAAAAATGAACACAATCTTTGATATCATAGTATTTATTCTAAAATACAATGTTGAGAAACAGCAGAGAAAAGCAGACCTTGTTCAAACAGATCAAAGCAGATGAATCAGAAGAAGGCGTGTGGGGCAGAACAACAAAAGTCATGGTTTAAGAAAAGCAGGGAGGCAAGAAAGAGGCCAAAGATAATCTTAAAGTAGAGAACAGAGTCCATCTGAGGAACTCTGCAAGTTGCTGCTACAAAGAAAGAAAAGATAAAGTTTATCAGAGACTCCTCAAATACATGTGGAAGAGTGAATTTCCACTTTCTTGCTTTATAATGCTGACAAAAGAGGTGAAAGAAGTGTGTTTCCTTTGATTTCTTCCAAGAAGTCAGAATATAAGACAATCTGTTTCTACAAGAATAGTCAGCGTGACTGAAGTCAGCGGTGATACATGTTAAAACAGGCTGAAACAGCAGGATGACTGGCAGCACTCTTGATGGATCACTGTGTTGATGTTGTTGTTAGACATGAACTACTGAAAGGTTTGCATCTGCTCCAAGCTCAAACACGTCTTATTGAACTTGTGTCTCTTGCTCGTTTCCCACAGAAAGCATTATCCAAAAGGAGCTCACTATAATTTGGAGGAAGTGATAATCTCAGCCTCTCAGATTGCATTTACACTACCAGTCAAACGTTTAGACACACAGTGTGTCCAAACTAATGGCAACATATGTTATTAAAGTATTCCTTCAAAGACCAGACCTCCATCCAGTTAATATTTTGATACGGTTGGTGTTGCTGCACACCAGAAGATTGTCTCCAGCTTGAAGCAGCTGATGCAATTTTCCACAACTTCAGGTGAAAACCCCAAAAAGGCACATCCCAGAATAGATAGACTCTAAGGGCACATTTATGTTTAATGCAGAGGACGAATATGCAGATGGACAAGCTGTTTAGTCCATTTCCTGTATCGGTCGCACATAATTAGGTCAGTTTCCAAGGGGCTAAGCTACAGAGCAAATCAACATTTCTTAATGGAAACTCTCAAATTACATCAGGATGGCTTTATGAAACAAACCAAAAGTTATTTGGTTGTTTTTCTTTGTTATAGTTTCTTCATGCTTTCTAAGTTCACATCTGGGCCAATCAGAAGAATAAGAAACAAATCAGACATATAGAGACAAGAGGCCGTGGACCCGCAACAGAAACAGAAACAGCCGCTAGCAGGTCAGCATTCTGCGAGCAGTTCGGGGTAAAGGCTTTCATTTTAAAATAAAAAAAACTATAACAAAAGTATTATATTAAGAAATATTTTAAGAAAACCCAGAAGATTGTAAGAAATCCTTTATGACTAAAACAGACCTGAATAAAACAATTCAAAAGAGAAGTTTATCATCCTGCTCAGTCTCACCTGCATACACGTTCCATGTAAAAAATTCCCGGATATATTTATCAAACAATAAAGTGTATTCATCATGCAGAGCTGGTCGGGTAGTACAAGGCACTTCTCAGTTATTTGTTGTGAATGTCATTAAGGAAACAAGTGAATATTCAATCAGCCACCCGCAGATGATACAAACTTAAAAAATTATGAATATTTTATTTACAAGGTAAAATGTGTTCTTTCAGGTAAAGAGGAAGAAATGGTGAAAATTGTTCCTTTACATAATAAAAATAAAACTATTCACATCTGATGAAGAAGCACAAACAACAGCGAGGCATTCACTGTTTACATTCTTTATGGGAAATCACCATCTCAGACTGGTTTCTCTCTGTTGAGCTTAAGTCTGGGAAGCACCTGTGTTCTCTGCAGATGACAGCTCCTTTTCCTTATCATTTCATCTTTATGAACACCACCTCTCTCTACTAAAATAGATAAATTAAAACAGCATAGTGAAAGTGAATGCACAGAGCAGAAAAAGCTGATTAAGGATGTGGCTGTGGTTTCTTCAAAGATTCAGAGTCCTGAAATAAATCTCCAGGGAAGCATTATCTCCTTTTGTCCCCATCCTGAGTCTCACAAGATGCAAGCAACAGGTGGAACCTGTTGTTTTAAGCCTGTTTGTATTTGCAGCTGGTGAGGTCCTCCAGTCCAAACTAAACCAGTTTCCACTGAGACGTCTGATCTGTGGCGTTAGCTGGAGGATGTTTCACTAACACACCTGAGAGCATCCAGTGGGCAACAATCTTAACCTGTTGACTGCAGAGCAGCTTGACTGAGGCAGCTGGAGATTAAGCACTTGCTGAAAGGCAAACAAGTCGAAATAATTGAGGGAGGTCAGGGCAGGCATCTACCTTTTCCCCTCCTTCAGCATACTCCTTGTGCTGCAATGGAAACTGGTGTGCTAAAGAAGTGATATCTATCCAAAATATCTGAGAAAAACAGGAAGATTTTGGGGCATTAGTTTCCATCAGGGAGGTTAAAACATCAAGACTAGAAAAGACTTCATTTTCCAGCCCATAGACCAAATGGATGTCACCAGATCAGATGCTGCTCTGCATCAATGCTTCCTAATAATGTAGAAAAAACTGGAAGGCAGAATGGGAAGTTTTATGTGAGTAGTTTGTGCCGGACATCCTGCATTTGTTGCACTTTTAACTGACTTAACTATGCACTAGCAAACATCATTAAGACCAATCTGTACGCAAATTATCACTGGGTCTGCAAAACCAAAACAATTATTAGCTGTGTTTCCATGACCCCTAGATCTGCAGGAAATCTAACTACCCCATTAAAGGTAATGGAAACACCTCAATTCCAAACAACCCCTCAATTATCATTTAATAGTTTTTATGTTCTCATGAGACAGTTTTTAAGACAGAAGGTAGAAATATTGTAACATCCCCTTCTCCATCTCTCCAACGCTCCACCTCACCAGCCTACTAATTACCAATCTGCAGCAGGATTCCAGACACCTGTGCATCATCTCGTCAGTCTCACCTGGT
>JBAMHV010000022.1:18011163-18022270 GCA_037177535.1 Pseudomugil gertrudae
CTGTCTCAGCGACGCTTTATGTTTGTAAATAAAAGGTCACTCTTCGCACCTGCATCCTTCTCCTGCGTGCTCTCTGATGTGACAAATATGCTTGTCTGCTAAATTGTGGAATATAACTTTTAATCCGATGCTTCATAAATTTCTGTCAGCCAGTAACTACCTTTTAGCTTTTATTTAAGGCTGAAAACTGAGTGCAAAGAGATAAAAAAAGGAAAAAGTTAAAGAAAACCTCAAATTGCCTCAATTGGACAATTTTCTTTCCACTCCAATATCTTGCACATGAGAGCATAAGTGTTTATGGGTTTATGCGTAGAAAGTTATTGAGGACAGAGCTAAGTATCTCATGCTGAGAGGCCCACATTACTGTCAGGCCTCTTGCTGCTTCTGTATCGACTTGCTTTGCTGCGAGATGTGTGTCTGAATGCCGCATCACCTCTCAGGATGTGTTGTGCAAGCAAAAAGCGCAAAATGTTTCAGAGAACATTGTAGATGTTTCTTTCATTAACGGCAGGTGGCAACACTTTTAGCCACGTCTGTAAAGACTCACGCTAATGAATACAAACAAAACAAACAACTGTAAAGTGGGTGCTTGTTGGCCAGGGGTCCTGAAAGCGAACACTTATCTGAGTTGTTGGTAGCATGCATGTCTGAAGAGAGCTATTTATTTGTGTAAGAAAGCAGACCTTGAAGAAAAAGTGATGAAGGGGACTTTGGGTTAAGCAAGCTGCTGCTCATGGCTTGTTACTCATACTGTGCATCTTTCATAAATACTTCACACACACCTTTTCCTCTCCTTTCTGTATTACAAATCTGACCATTCAGAGCTAATCTATCATAACTTAGCAGCAGTGGAGACGGCTGGGTCCAGCTCCAGCTAATGGTATTCCTGGAGAGAACAGCATTCATTAGCTTCTTTTTCAAACTTTAACCTTTTACAAGTCTTGTGGTTTATGCATCAGTGTAACCTCATGCATACTAACCAGGGATAATCATTTCATCTGCATTCAGATCTTGCATTACATCAGCAGATTTAGGGACCCATTCATCGTGGCCCTCGGGTTTATGTCCACACGCGGCATGTTAGCCGTATCCAGCTGTTGTAGCATAAGAATGAGAAGCGCAGTGGTTTTTGATGGAGTGTGAAAGTTGGGGATCTTGAAATGGCTCAAGCCATTCATGCTGAAGCAGGAAATTGGATCAAGATGGAGGAGCGTAGTTAGCAAAGGAACACCTGTGGTAATGAGATTTCTTTGGTTGGAGCTACAGCTTCCAACTGACTCATTCTTGTTCCTTTCAGTCCAGATCAATAGCGTGTTGTCTTTCTTTACTGAATCCCAATGAAAAGGTCAGCATTATTGCCAGGATGTGTTTAAATCTCAAACAGCAGCGCATCCATCCTTAGTGTTGTTGAGGAGTGCTTCAAGGAGTTTTTGTAAATGAGCCATTTTCTGTTTACTGACTGTGTTCTTACAATGGAAATATGTGTATATGTGTGTGTGTGTGTAAGGCAGCAAAAATACAACAGCAAATTATTACAGCTGCAGAATGGAAAAAGGTGTATAAGCACAGCTGACATAAAGCAGTGTGAGCAGCTCCTGCAGATTAAACTCTCATGTAGTAAAGACTTTATCCACAATACCACAATCAACTTTTATACTTCTGGATCAGAACTCTGTTTAATACACACAAGCCAGACCAGCCTGATGTGTGGTTTCATTCCTGTATCAAATGGAATCTAATGAATTTTCCTCTCAAAACATATTGAAAGATTTTACTCATTAAATCAGTTGGAATATTCTAAAGACACACACACAAAACAAAAGCAGCAGAAATGAATCGTTATTACATTTTGTGATCATAAAGTGAAGAATTGATTCTATGATCTTGTTGGCAGTGAATACCCTGCATCTACTTTCTTCAGCAGTTTTAATTCCACATTAAAGAACAAACCACCTGCACAGGTTTATGACACTGAACTTTCATAGATTCTTGGCCGTGTTTGTTTTTCAGCATTTAAATGAAGAAATTTAAGCTTGTTGGTGAACTCAGTGATAAATACCTGCATGTAAATGCACAGAAGGATAACATCTGAATGTCTAGTAACTTCTTTTACTTCTCATCTGCTTATATTTGCCATCTGCTGTTAAGCAGGCTGTGTGCAAAGCGTTTTTAACTATAGAAATATTGCAACTTCTATTGGTATCTAACTAAATGTTTGAAACAGCGTTCTCATTTCAATCTACTAAAAAAGAGGAAAGCAGGTGTAAGTATATATAAAGAAGGATTATTAACAGCAGAACTTCAAACTACCTTTGAACAAACTTTCTGAAGCTAAACTCTTAAAGAGTGCAGTGCAGCATTACTGTCCCTGCAGATATCTCTGGAGATAGAGGGGATATATTGCAGTACCCGGACACTCCCTGCCTACAGCGTGATTAGGTGTTCCTCTCTAACTTGGACCACTGTTTAATTTGTCATTTTAGGGCCAGTTATCTGGTCCTGATGGGGTTCTGAGAATCAGGGTGGAGATGTGTATCTGCTCCACATATGGAGGCTCGGCTTGCTGAGCCGTCATTTACTTTTATAAAGGATGGTGGGAACAGTTTGCCTCTGCCTTTGGCACACTTCTCCTGCTCCGTCATATCCTTGCTGACGGGACAGCCGCGGGGTAGCTGTGATTACAACACTATTGCAGATGTGGGAGGAAAATGGACCATCATAAAATACAGCATGGATTTAATACATTTATTGATTAGCCAGCCTGCAACTAGCTCTCTATGATACAGTAGTTTCAGCACATGAAGCCCTGCTGCTGCAAGGAGACCGGCCAGAGTTATGGGACCGATTTGTATTCCCAGTCAGTTACCTTTCCCTCTCAACATGTAGTCATGTCTTTTTTCCTCTTTTCCCCTGAAACCACTTGCTGCTTTTCAGTTCAAAGTGTTCTCTGGACTTGTAATCCGTAATAACCACCTCCTACCAAAAATAGATTTCGCACCTATACTCTCCAGGACAATAACATCCCATTGTACAAAGCGGTACAAACCAGTCAGATATGCATCTTTGTTTACTTCCACGTCTACAAACATGCATTTTTTTATGTCTTGTTTACTAGAACTCTTGCATACTTGAGGTATTGGATTGACAGCACTTTAAATGGAGTGATAATGAATGGGCCTTGGGGAATCTTTGCTGACTGCTGCAGGACGGTAATGAGATTAATAAAACCAGCAAGGCTCCACTAACACCACAAAGCTTCCTTTAAAGTAAAACAAGATGAGAAAGGACTGAAGCATCCAGTGTAGCGTTGATCTAATAACTGAGTCATTTGAATGTATGTCTTGCTAAATTTAAAGAGTTACTCACTGTCGCGTTTGCAGTGAGTCAGCAGTCGCGGATTCTTCCGTCATGTTTGACCCGTTTTGCTGATATTTTCAAGAGATTGCAAAGATTGGACTTTTAAGTTTGCACAGCGGTTACTTCTCCATCAGCAGATTCAGCCGCACGTACAAAATTTTCAGACAATAAATGAGAGAAAAAAAGTCTTTCAGCCTGGGTGAACTTATTGTAGTTTTACACTGAAATCCACACAGATAGCAAGTTATGAGCCATCACAGCCTTTGCATTGGAATTGGATTTCCACATTGTTATCCACTCGGCTGAATGTGCTGCCTTGACATAGACAGTGATCTGTGAATATTGAGGTAACAAAGCAAACAGCACAACCTTTTCTTATGCTGCACTGAAGCTTATATCTGAATGCAAACCAGTGGGAAAATATCTGCCCTTGTGCTAAAATGAGTCAACTTTCTAAGCGATTAGAACATATAACAAGCTGCGTGGGCTAATTATGTTTACATGGCTAGGGACTGACTAGCCTTGTTTAGCTTCTGACATTAAAAGATGAGACAAGATGGACAGAAAGGGCAGCAGTGCTCACTAAAGCTATAAAAACTCCAATTAAATCCAGTTTGATGATGTTATGCCTATCCAGATTGTATTTACAGCCGTTTAATGAAAGGAGGGGGGGGCAGTTTTTTGCCATCAGCTTTGTTAATCATGTTGCTTTTGAATGGCAATCATGAGCTCATGTGTCCAACGACGGGGCGTCCACTGGATATAAACTATAACAAAATGCTATTCATCACTGCTTACATCCTTAAAAATGGTAAATGAGTGTTTGTTTACTGCTCTTAACTGCATGAGGATAATAAATTTTAAGACTAAAAGAGCATTTGAGTTTGACAGTAAATGGGCCGCAAACCCAGTAAGTCCCCAGCAGCCTGCTGGAAGGCATTTTTCTATTCGAAGCAGCATGTGGGTGAAACTCCTCGTTGCTCTGCTATCTTTATGTATTGAATCAATTTCTGCAAATATAGCTTGCATCTCTGAGCATAAAATAATTTATGAATGAATATAAATGTCTTTATTTAGCAGTAAGTGACTTTAAAAGCCCATATTGTAGTAATGTTTCTAATTCCTAATTTCATCATACAGTCTGCAAGATGTACCTAGATGTTTAGTTATCATAATTATTATGCTTTTATTTCATTAATCTGTTTCAAACTTTGTTTACCAGATTAAAATCCCATTGCAGCTGAGATTTTTAAGTCCAACTAGTTACAATGATCCATTAAAGCTTCTGTTTTTTGCAGACATGCCCTGCCTGATTGGTCCGTTAAACAATAGTAACGTACAGGCAGCTGATTCATCTTGATTTAACCGTGATAGTGATGTGGGTTATGTGTAAAAAAAAATTAACATAGCGATGTAGAACAAAGAGACAGATCTGGATTTTTCATGTGGTATAAAATTCTGGGGCTGCAGCTTGTGGCAGAACAACCCCAGCTGGGTACGAAGTAGTCAGTAAAACACACCGAGGTTATCAACCTGTGGTGGTCCAGCCTATGTTGTTATCAAAAGAAGGCCAAAACACAATGATGCTGAAGTACACAACACAACACGTGTCCCTAGCCTCTGCTGGTCGAGGTGCATGTGCAGAGGAACTTTAAGCGTAAACAGAATTTTCAAAGCATTTCAAAAATGCTTTAAAGAGCAAGTTGGTCTTTAATAAGGTGCTAAAAACCCAAAAAACAAACAAAAAAGTTATTCGTGTTACTGTGATGCTTTTTAATAAACATTTAAAGAATTTTACACAAGCTTGTTTGTTTTATAGAATAGAGTTAAAGAGCTATGGTCATTTAAAAACCTTCACAATAAGAGTCATAATGAGTTTTTAGCTGAATCTAGTAAATATATGTGCATTGTACATTAAATTAAAAAAAATAATGACAAAGTATATTTTCACCCTTCAGCCAGTAATATAATAATGTTCCTGTGTGACTGGCTTTGTCTTAGAACAGAGAGGCTGATAAAGGGAAGAAACCCCCGAGGTTTAAATGAACTGTGACATGAGAAACTGAACCAATCATGTGGCTGCTGAAGAGGATACATCAGTCCTCAGTTGGAGCCAGAGGCAAAAAAAGAAAACAGAACCAGAACAGAGTGCAGCTGAACCTTGTAAAAATCTTTTACAGGACTCTCATTTCGCGTTATCTGACAAGGTCACATCAAACTCATAATCAAATGTTGGATTATATGAGTAAAGTTAAAGAAAGGCTTTAAGCAACAGATCCAGATATTATGAAGCCCATACACCTCCCACTGTCCCACTTGACCATTTACAGTTGGACCAGACTTTTAAGGTTTGTTAGTCAGATCGCAGGTAATGCAAATGCAGAGGGTGCCTGCAGAAGCCTGATAAATTTGCTTCTTTTAAACCCCAACTGTTGTTTTCAGTCCCAGCCAAAGAGATATAACTTCAGGCAATTTATCTGATTTGACACAGCTTCCGTCAGAGGAGATGAATCAGTGCCAAGAGGCAACTTAAAGCAGCTTCCCCCCTCCACATACCCTTCAGTATTCCTCGGTAAGCAGGCTCTCATGTGTAACTCATCTTTATGCACTTTACTGATGGACAGTTGTCCTCCTATCTGCAGAACACCTAACCTGCTATGCGTGTTGCATTTCCTCATTCTCATTATCTAATCTGAATGAAAGTTTTAAATTGTAAAATTGTTTTTTAAAATGATAGTATTTGTATTTAGTTTGCTAAACTCAACAAAATAAGTGTAAGGAAAGAGTGGGAAGCAGTCACCAAAGAAGCAATCACAGTTAAACCTTTAGAGGGCAATGACACCAGTCACTGTTTTCTGTAGAGGAGGAACATTATGTGTTAAAAATTGGCTTGCTGGGAGCCACAGAAAGCAAAATATTTCTCCTCCACTGGGTCTGTTCTCATGCTACAGGTTGTGGTGATAACATCGTTGCTAATGAGGGATTTAGTGCAACCCTGGCGTAGACAACACAAATGTCAGGACAGTTCTTTTCTTTCTCATTGTGTACGTTTGGACCATAAACCAGGCTTAGGACCCCATTCGGATGCAGAGGTGGAGCAGGACCATCATACAGCTGATTGGCATGTATACTTTGACCTTGCATAAAACTCATTTAGATCTGCAGGCTTGATGACTTAGTCACTGTCACTGTGCAGCAGTTCTGTGGAAATTTCCAGATAAGTGTGTATAATCACATATGAAAACAACGTTCCTCATAAAACAGTGTCTTCTCCCTCAGAGATTATAGAAATGATGCATTTGCAAATAGTACTTCACTGTACCGATATCTTTCCTAATAAAGCTATAATATCTAAAAGTTCAGCATGCATGTCTGTAGCAACAAGTGGCTCCCATTGTAGCACGCAGTGCATCTAAAAACACTACCAGCACCATTAATCAACATTTTAAAGCTGCGTCTTAGTGACACATTTTGCACACCTTGTAATTTGATGCCATGCGTCCATGTCAAGGTAAATCCAAACGGTAATTATCTGTATATTTTCCAGTTGTCTCTTATTTTGCATCCTTAGCAGTTTAATCAGCAGCACTGTGCTGCCTCAACACTCGTATTTTCACTATGTTTTCTGAGGCACAGATACCTCTCTTGAGCTCTGTCAGTTTTTTAGTTGAGTTGCAGAATGAGGTCATTACAGCTGTAGATGTGTGTGTGTGTGTTTTTATATATGATTTATTTTTATGTTACTTATTTTCAAATGATTCTGATGAGTGCTACTTTGTGTATTAGTCGGTTGGTGACATAACACGCCATGGGGACCCTGACAGAACCAGCATATAACATGTGACCTCTTGATAATCACAGCAGTAATAGAAGAGATAGAAGAGGGTCCTCCTCTTTGTGTGCAGGAGGCTTGAAGGGACATGTCTCGACTGGTCTTGTGCTGTAAGTGAAATGATGCCAAGCTTGTGCCTGTCTGTCACTGAACATGTGCAAGCTGAAAGATATTTTGTCTGCATTTGTTAGTTTGCGACAATATATTGGATTTATGTTGATGTGGATTTAAATATAGGGAAAGAAAATATCTAACATTTTCAGGACCTTCAACCTGTTCTGCCATGGACTCATTGGCGATTTTGGACTTGCTATTGAAGACCTCTGCCCTTATCCTTTAGCCTCCCTAAACTAAGATAAAATCTGGGATAATGATCCAACATTGTTTCAGCAGAGTGGGAAAATATTTACGCTTGATGTTCAAACTTGGTGGAAACATGGGATGGTATAGTGAGTTTCCTCGCTGTACAGTAATGGTAATAAACCTTCCAGAAAACACAATGTTGGAAGATGGACTTACCGAGGAGAAGTTGTGAGCTCCACAGGGCTCTCCTTTGTATTTGCACGACAGCAGCATGTCATCCAGTTGGTGGCTCAGTCTGTCCATAAACTCCAGGTTGGTTCCCTCAAAGTTTCTGGGTGGCAGAAAGAGTTTGAAGTCTGACAGTTTTCGGAACCATGCCCGACGGTCCTCCTGAAGCAAGTCCAAAACCATGGGTCTAACTGTCCGGTTGGCCAGCAGCAGGCCGAGCCAGTGGCCAGCAAAGTACAGGTCACTCTTGGTGAGTTTATAGACACGAATTGGGTTGTTGTTGCAGATAGTGACTGTTGGGAAGGCCAGTTCTTTGGCCCATTCAGTGTGAACCCGAGTGTATGTGGGAAAAGAGAGCCAGTGGAGCAGACGGTTAGAGGACCAGGACAAAAGCAACCCCAGGGAGGTGCAGAGGGCCAGTAGCCAGAAGGCCCTGCGGCCAACAGAGCCACCGGGGATGCAAACATACCTCAGGCCATGTAGGCGTGTCCTTGACAGCAAAGTAGAAGTGACCTGAGCCAAAGTTGGCTTAGTGCGACGCCGCTGACGACCCTTTCTGATCATGGCTGGGGATCCCCTCCGGAGACAGCGCCCCTCCAGGGCCATTGCTGCCCACAGTGCTCCTACAACCGCAGGAGAGGAATCATTTCCCAGCCAGGCCTCCGGGGCTGGGGCCCACATGAAGCTCCAGGATAACTCCACTACTGTAAGCCACACATGAAAATGTGTTTTGCCTTCTGAACACAATTAACGCATGCAATTTAAACCCAAATAACACTGCCACGTGTAAAAGTACATCCACGTCGATGCTGCATGTGCTGAAGTTGTGCTCACCGGGTGTAGCAGCGATAAACTCTCCTCAGCTACTTGTTGGTCTTCTGTCCTGGTCTCAGTCTGATCATGCTCAGATCATTCAACCCAGCAGGGAGAAGAAGAAAACATCAAAAAAGGCAAATGTGCTCTGAGCAAGGTGTCTTCTACATGAGTGAGTCTCGCATCCACAGCAGTTAGTGTGACAGCAAACAGGGGAGGATGAGACAGAGAGCGTAAAAAAAAAGGAGGGGAGGCGAGGGAGAGGGCAGCATACAAAATACCAACAGCTAAGCAGACGACAGAGAACAAATGAGAGAAGGGAAGGTTAATTAAAATAAAGGGATGACAGTAGGAGGGGGTGCTTGATTGATATGGTGCAGTGTATCAAAGGAGATCTCGCCGTGTTCCAGCGCTGTAGCTTTTCCTCTTATGAGTTGTGCTCTCCAGCTGCAAACTGCTATCCGTTTCTTCTCGCTATAAAGTTGAAGCTTTAATTTAATTTACAAAGATCTTCCGCACCTGGATGCTTTCTCTCCCACTTTAGATGTCCTGACTATATGATATCACTGATGGACTCCTCGTCTCGGGCTTCAACCGGTGCCGGTAGTCCCTTCAGGTGGCCACAGGGTAGTTTCATCTGGTCCATCAGCGTCTCAGCACCACAGCCATAATTAGAAACACACAACGCTGCACTTCCACAGGGAGAAGAAGGCGCTCATGCACAATAATGGACGTGCACAGTAGTTTCCCACAGGAAAACAGACCAGCTAATCTGTTCTGTCACACTCTGATCTCAACATCTTTCTTCCCTCTTTTATCTGTCCTCTGTTATTCTCTTTTCCTCCTCTTCCTTCCTAGTTTTTCTCCCGACTCAGAGACGGCATCGCTCATCTCAGTATTCCTCTCATGTCTCCGCTTCTCCTTCTAAAAATACTCCCTCCAAATCAAATCCATCAACTTGCCCTCACACTCCTCCTCCTCTTCTCTCTTATGTCAGTCAAGCGCTGTAATCTCGACCTCCTGTCGGGTTCCCTCTCCTCCTCCTCCTCTTCTTTTCCACTTCATGCATGCACTCTCTTGCTTTTCTCCCCATCAGGACAATCTTCTCCGTGCGCTTTGCTCCCTCTGTGTCCTTGCCTGGTCTCTCCCCTTCTCTTTGCTCTGAATGACTTCTCTCTCCTCTGTGATCGCTCTGTTTATCCCACCGCCCTTTCTGGTGTCTTTGCTTCCAGTTTTAAGGCAGCTTGTCTCCCCCCCGTTGTACCTCTTCTGCTCCTCCTGCGCCACAGCTCTGTCCACGCAGCCGGTGAGCCCATCACTGATGAGAGCGCTTGTCTCTCTCCACGCTAACTTGCACCGTTTCCCCCTCTCTCCGTTTGTCGGCTGCTGCTGAGCTGCCACAGAGCAAAGAGAGACGGTTGTGCACATGTGAGTGCATGTTCTGCACATGAGCCAGATGCACAATCTTGTCTGTTGTCAGGTGGAGTTAACATTTTATGATGTTTGAAATGTTTTTGAGCAAAATATGTGTGAAAAAAATGAGGTTTTAATGAGTCTTTGAGCTTTTTTGTTGTTATTTATTAAATTGGCCATGATGTGGTCATTGCTCTGTCTGTTGGATCTTCAAGATGGATACAAAGTCTTTTTAATGCCCAGTTTGAGACTGTTTTAAAAGTTCTGAGCAAAGCACAGCTCTGCATAGGAGAAACGTCCCCACAGGAAATGAAATATCTGTCTTTGAGATGATACTAGAAAAACCATAAACTAAAATCAGACAACAGTTGCAGCATGAATCTTGCAGTGGCTGCTCACTGGGGCTGAAAACTGATTTACAGTCATTGCAGCATAAATGGTGTTTTATTCAAGAGAAAATATAATAATATTAATAATAATAACAATAATAATAATAATAAGGCTGAATTTTTAAGATGTGTATATGGATCGCTTCTTACTCTTAATAGCATCAGTCTGCATTTGCAAACATTGGTCACATGCCAATGCCATAATCACCATGTTTACAGGTATACGTATAAAGATTGCCAGTTTATTTAATTTCACCAGCTGAGATTTAAAATTCCGTCAAACAACACATACGGTTGCAGTAAATATTAAGAGCATTCACTGTGATTAAAACTGTGCACTACTTGTTTGCAGGAAAATTCAGACAGACACTGAAATGCATTTTTCCTCAGATGTGCAAAATATAATATAATTGGGTGGATGGGGAGGGGGGGGTGTAAACATATGTGACACTGCAGCTTTGTTTCGTCTTTCTGGCTGCTGAGAATCAAACAGTTATAACGTTTTTAAGATGAACCAGTTCTGAACTGGAATTTGTGTTAAAACAGGAGTGGAGAGTCCTCGAGGGCAAGAATCCTGCAGGTTTTCCATGTATCCCGGGTCCAGCACGCTTGAAATGGATCCAACAGCTTAATAAGATCTTTGTGGCGCGGCTGTGGCGCATGTAGTAGAGCGGGTCAGTTCCTAACCGGCAAGCTAGCGGTTCAAATCCCGGCTCTGGCGTCCACATGTCGAAGTGTCCTTGAGCAAGACACTGAACCCCCAGTTGCTCCT
>JBAMHV010000022.1:18031515-18049133 GCA_037177535.1 Pseudomugil gertrudae
TTCAGCATTACAGTTCATCAAGTTCAGCATACAGGCATTCACCCTGCTGTTCTGCAAGAACAGCAATTCTTCTAGTTCTCCTTAATTCTCCTTAAATCTCCTAAATTGACATCTTTAATGTTAACTTTGGAAAAAATTGTATAAGGTCAAGAAATTAGCAGATAGCACGCCATCACCCCTGTTAACAAATAGGTTTAGCTTTAGAAAAGGCAAAAAGCAAAAAATGTTCTTCTGCATCTACAATGTTACAAACCTTTATTTTCAACTGTATTTATTTTTTTTTAACATGTATTTTTGCCATTTTGCACCTTTGAAGCTAAACATGACTTCTTTTATTGACAGTGTGGTGATGAAGCGATTGTATGCTTACAAAGAGCAGTGACGGACACCCCAGGCTCCAAATGCATTCAGATTTTAAATTAAAGTTTAAATTAAAGTTGTCAAAGTAGAAAACTTGTGCACTTCATTTTATTACCACTAGATGTCCTACTCAAGTACTGAGGTACCAATTATGAGCTATTTTATGAGTTAAGTGTCAAAACTTTGGCAAAGCCTCAATCAGTAATCCTTAACCAGTAGTTTTCAGTATTGTTTTATTACTTTGATTCATCTCTTTGCTCTTTTTGATACTGAATCTTCTTCTGTTGGTTCACAGCTGGACACTGGGATGACTCAGATCCCACCTAGCTGTACCAAAGAGTGCTCTCAGGAAAACACTACACTTTTAGTTTCCCCTTCTTACATCTCAGCAGCATAATAATCAAAATTTCCTTCAGTTAGGGATGTTCAGTCAGAATTCAGCTTCAAACAATGATGTTAAAAACAAACAGCCAAGAAATCCTGGTGTAGACCTGGACACAGAGCAGAATTTCAACCATCACATGAAAACAGCAGTGACGTCAGCCTTTTATCACTTAAAGAACATTTCAACAATTAAACGACTGATGTGTCTGCAGGATTTAGAAAAAACACACATCTATTCATTTATCTTTAGTATACTGCTGTAACGCTATCCTTACAGGACGACTTACAGAGTCCATCAGCAGTTAGTCTTCAGTAAGAGATCATTTTTACCAGGATATTAAGCTATACTTGGTACAACTTTTGTTTAAACCGAAAACAGTCAAACATTGGCGGCCTGACATCCCACTCATCTTCGGTTTATAATATTTACATTTAGATACTTCTTCCACATCTTACTGCAAGACATTTGCAAGATATTAATTGTTGTACCACTTACTGTGGTACAATTATTTAAGTATCTTTGAATACTTTGAAGTATATTTGATTCAAATTTAGATTTTCAACTGCAAATTAAAAGAATTGTTCTTATTATTAAATTCAATTTAAAACTTTAAGCATAGAAGACCTTCTCTGACTCTGGAGTCAGCAAAGGCTTATATGCATGTAATGATAGTCATTTAAACTATTGCTACACTACATGGTCTCAAAAGTAATATGAGACTTTGGACTTGTTCCTTTTGTGATATTGTATCTGATATGTGTAAGACGGCTGTTCGGTGGTTTTCTTCTGTGTTTCTATTTGTAAGTGTCTTTTTGTCATTTAACTGTTCTGACCTGCCTTTTAAATTAGCAATTATGCCAACTCTGGCTTATTTACATTGAGGCTTGTACTGAGATGTTGATTAATGTGCATTGTCCTAACTCAAATTAAATATACAAATAAACATTTCTCCTTGTCAGAGCCGGCTATTGCCTCACTCGTGCATATGTTTGGTACCCAGAATGCTGTGCACTGAACCTACAATGCATTTAGCTTTGTAGTCTGCTCCTCTATTTGGTCTAATTAGAGCGGACCAAGATTTGTAGGCAGGCTGAGTTTGCTGCTTTGATGCAAATCAGAGTGTTTGCACATTCACAACTCCCAAATGAAGCAAACTTTCAGAGAAAATGAATTAGGATTATAATTCAAAAGGGCAGATGTGCCATGAGATCAAGAGAGATGATAACTCCAGTCCTCAGATCTTCACACTGGCTTTCTGTCTGTCAAAAAACTAAAGATAAAAATCAAAACTCAAAATGAGTTTAATGCTGAGCAGTCATTCAGGATCCCTCAAGTTATCATGTTTAAAGCTACTTTCTGTTCCCACACTGAACAAAACATTGAGAGAGGCAGCATCTGTTTCAGCTTTTATTCAAATAATTTTTCACTTTTTATTTATTGTGTTCCTTTAATGCCTCCTCCTCACCCCACAGTAATCCTTTCATGTTTTATGTACAGCACTTTAAACAGTCCTGTACATGAAATATTCTATACAAATACACTCTGTAAATGATAAAGAGCCTGTAATTATATAGCACTTTTCTAATCACATGTTTACCACTAAAAGCTTGTTTGCAGTATATCACAATAACCCAATCACACACATTCACACAGCACTTTTTTTAATTACACACATTCAGTCCCCAATAGACACACTGGGAGACACCATGTGATTCACAACACTTAAGCATATAATCCACATGTAGTCTGGAAAGCTTAGTGTTCCGTATACAGTATAGCAGATTATTCTTTGTCCAGTTCTGTTCATATCTGTAACTGAGCACACGATAATTCTATTCTACAATCATTTAAAGACACATGATTAGCTGTCATTTTAATCATAGTTATTAACCTAACACACATGAAAGGAAACTGGACAAACCTCCCCCAGCCTAGGCTCGAACCACCAAACTTCTTGCTGTGAGGCCACAGCGCTAACCACTGCACCACCATGCTGCGCACAATTTACATGTTTTGTTTCTGCATAGTGCTTTTTAAGTAGTTCCCAGTGAGCAGGAGCAGATCTAGCTGCTGACACAAAGTGCTGCATCGAGTTCTTTTTTTAAGCGCTCCATCTTTTTGTGCCGCTGCTTCGGGCACATTGAGCTGAAAATTGCTGAACTCGGAAGAAAGGTGATGATGTCTTTCCGATAGTCTTTTTCAGGCAGCCGATTGCATGGGCAGACACTGTCACTATGTGTAACCAGTAAAGCAGAGGATTAACTTCCTCTTGCTCTATCTGCCTGTCCTGGGTGGTACGATGCAACACGTGTGATGGGAGCTATCAGAGCAATGCAAAAAAAAAAAAGGTCTAGTTGAGGGAGCAGATCAGCTGGATGCAAAGTGTCAATGATAATGAAAAATGAAAATGACCTGCAGTCAGTGCAGGTGGCAACAGATGACAGAAACTATGAGAGGGCTAATTCTCTCCTTGTATCCTCTGACACAGACCCACATTATAATAATCCCTTTTTAACCTTAAACAGGTCTGAAACCAAGATCTTTCTAATAGTAGCACTTGCACAAGACTGACATCCATTATAATTGTCCTCTGCTTCTTGTGTCACCCACCTCCCTGCACTACAGCTGTCAAGCTGGGTAAATGACAGACTCATCTGTTGAAAAGCTTCTCCTGTGTGGTGCTTACGGAGGGAAAACAACGACAAACAAATAGCAGATGGACAAACAGATGAACCCAAGTAAAGGGGTAAAAGCTGTCACAGTGAAGATGTGCTGCTGGGCATACTTTAAAACAAATAGTAGTGTAATTGTTTTCATTACGATGATAAAGGTTTATTATCCAAGATGCAACTCAGCCCCTGTTTCTATGCCTTCTTGTTCCTGTGTCCTCATTACCCAGAATGCAACAGTGCGGTTCAGATGGAAATCCAGGTTTATAATAATGATTATTGCAGGCTGGAGCTGCTGTGCTCAAGCAGAGATGAAGAGCGGGCGACAGACCAAGACCTGTCAACAGAAGCTGGTGTGAAATATAAGAACTCCGCATTAGGTGCAGAGATTTTATTTTCCAAACATCAATAACAATATACTGTCATTGATCCTCTTTAGAGCAGATATAAATTTGAATGCAACATTAACTCAGCTTTTCCTCTGGGGACGCAAGAGCGGAGCCACCAAACTATAAGCAGAGTTATGCTGTATGGATCGGGGGAAAGAAAAACCCTGCCGTTTTTTTCTCGCTACCTTTGATTCTCCTACATTTATTACAGTTGTTTAGGCCTGTGTTCATGTTTTTATTACCTGCCATCAGTTTTTATTTACAGACAGAAGGGAGCCCCTGCTTTGGATCAATGCCCACACTTCACTCGCATTGGAAAGTGGAAGCGTTGTGTTCAGATTAACTCTGCAGTTTTCAGTGGTTAAAAATTCTCACTGTTAATAAATAAAAACTGACATGATCTACAAAAAGTAGAACTAAATTAGTGTATACAGTTTGCTGGCTGGTAGTTGTCGGGGTAACATCAAGATTAAGGTCAACCAGGAAAGAAGAATTCATGACAAAATTCATTATTAGAAATCTTTTAACTTAAAACAACACAACAACTTAAGAAGACAAGTCCTGTGGACTAAAATATCTAGATCATAAATTTCTGTCTGAAATCAATAAAAGACCTGAAATGAAAAACAGAAAAATACAATTTCAGCATCATATAAGGACGGATGAACCCTGGTTCTCAATACTGTTTACTACTACACCAAAATAATACAGTATCATTAGAGTTGTTTGCACAGCAGCTGCTATTTACAGACCATATGATACAGTAATTTTTCAACAGTTTCAATCATCTGCTGACAAAAGAAAACAGTTTATATCACTGTTTTTTGTTTGTTTCTTTGCTATATTATAGAAAACACTGATTAAATTAAATGCTCGTATTTATACCAACATCACAAATTACCACTGGAAACTGGTTGCCCAGATATAATTTGATGTATTTGTGCAGCAGATACAAAAAGCTAATTGTTGGATCATCATAAGTAAAAAAAGATGTTGACAATACACAACTGTTTCCATCACATGACAACCTCAACAACATGAAAACTAAGTTATAATCATCAGTTATTCTGCCTTAAATCTAAACCATTTTCTTACTTTACTCATCCATTTTCAAGATTTCATTTACATCAACCACACCTACTCTAGTCTGTGCCACTGCATGGTCGCCCCCAAGTTTTATAGACCGGCCCCTGTCTGCAGGAGATAACGACAAAAGCTACTTTGCTGCTTCATTAAATGGTTCAGTCTGTTGATTGGGGAGTCTCAGCTGAGTCTGGAGTCGCTATACGCCAGACAAAGGCAATGAATACTCAGCTCCATTTTCAGCGATGCCTTGCATCCTCTGGTGAGTGAGTTCCAGCTCATGTAATCAGGTTGGATAATTAGTTTCAAAGAAATTCTCTGCAGATGTGATGCAGAAACATCATTTCAGCTAATATTTTCACAAAGCCCCAGGAAAGCCTCGACATATGAGCTTAATGACCCTGAACATGTTAAGTGTTTCATTTCACTCACCCAACTAGTTAAACCTGAAGAAGCCTCTAAGATAATAGGTGAAACATTTTTGACAACCTAAAAAAAAGAAGTGCACTTGTTATTATTCAAGCTCTAAGAAGTATTTTGACCTGGATAACTGATAATTTATCGTAACATAAAAGTTAAGTGCCACTACACTAGGAATGACGCACAGGGTTGGATCAACAACTTTCCAATTGACAAAGGTTAACAGCAGAATGTAGTCAATTAAATGCCAGCGAGTTCTGGAGCAAGTTTCCACAGGAAGAATGAACTAAACAAGAACAGGACTCCCAGCTGACTAAAAACCGCTGACTATGCATTTGTAAACAGCTCATTTTTCTCTTAGTTTGCACTTCACAGTCACATTAAACATATACCACTGTAGCTACAGGGAATCATTGAAGAAATGTCGTGCTATCGTAATCTAAAGACTGATGTGTTTGAATTCCTATCCGTATAATCATAGCATTACCTGCAGTTACAATGAAACATTTTTCCAGCTGACACCAGCTAAACATTGCCTGACAGTTTGGCAGCATCCCGGCTGCTCTCTTCAAACAGTTCCTCCTAGTTGTTGCTGCCAAGTTCAGAGAGAGAGAAGCAGCGACTGGATGTCCTACAAGTTGCTAAAAGATAATAAATGTCATTGTTTATTAGCATGATCAGTCTGGTGCATGATAGTAATGGACACTGCAGGGGACAGGACTTTCCTATAATCTTAGGACCGCCAGTATTGAACCTAAAAGGCAGCAATCTATTTTTCATTTCCAGAATCTCTGACACAATCTTCACTCATGTTTGAAGAAATTTGGGTAATCTGGGGTAAAAGAAAAGCATACAAATTTAAACTCAGACTGATAACATCTTACATAACTATTTCCAACTCCTGGGAATATTTTGGATAATCTAAAATTGGAGATGCAAAGTCTGTGTAATACTTTAAACTGAATCAAATCCAGTCAAGCACAGAGTTATTTTCAACTTCTCACAATTGTCCTTCATCTGTAAATTTTATGCCTGATTCCTGTTACCTCCACCAAGGAGGTTATGTTTTTACCGGATTTGTCTGTTTGTTTGTCTGTTAGCAACATAACTCAAAAATCATGGATGGATTATGATTACATTTTCAGGATATGTCGGAAGTGTCACCGGGAACAAATTATTAACTTTTGGTGGAGATCTGGAAAAGATCCTGGATTCTGGATCACTTTTAAAATTCCAGTAACATTCTGTTAGACGGCCATCTGGGACATTTTGATGTCACGCATACCAACGAAGCCCGCCATCTGAGCGTGGGTCAAACGACTCTACATACATTACAGAGGAGACATGCCGAAATGTTATTGTGTGGTCGGCTGCACAGCCAATAAAAAAAAGAAAAAAAAGGGTTGAAGTTCCACCTTATAAATGGAGTTAGGAGACACAAGTGGCTGAGGGCCATCAGCAGATGCCAAGTACAAGCGGATGGAATAATGAATGTTGGAAAGTTGTGGGAACCAAATTCCAACTATACCTTTTAATTATAACGAGTCAGATCGGGTGTATTTAGGCTAGCTATTAGCTGTTAGCTAACTGTTCGCGGTTGCATTCAGAGCAACATAAACAATGAACAAGATTCTCTTTTAACCTTGTTTCTTTTTTGCTTCTTAAATTGTTTTAAAAAACTGCATCTTGGATGAACTCTGAATAAGGTGTAGCATATTAGTGCTTGTGCAACGGTATCCTATCAGCAGCACAGTATAAACTAAGTGGCCACAGTC
Organism: Pseudomugil gertrudae; assembly: GCA_037177535.1. NCBI lineage: Eukaryota > Metazoa > Chordata > Actinopteri > Atheriniformes > Pseudomugilidae > Pseudomugil > Pseudomugil gertrudae. Next base: position 18,038,597 of record JBAMHV010000022.1, read on the forward strand.
AGTATTCCTCACGTGTCACATACCCACTAACGTTAGTTTAGAAACAGGGCCAGGTATACTTAACAGTGTTTACACAGTTACAGTAGCCATACTATTTGCTCTGTTTTGTTTACATTAATCACCTACAGAGAGCCAACCACATATAATTGAATGAGACAGACATGCTTCTTTCCCCTAGTTAAAGATGGCAACATTGGTTGCCATGGCAAATACATCATTGTGATGACATGCCTTCTTACAGAATTATGGTGCTACTCAGTGGAGGTCTGCGCTCTCTGAGTGCTTTTCTAGTTACCAAGTAAATTTAACTTTATATGTGTAGCTTTCATTAAATACAAATACGCTATTATTGGAGAGTAATTAATTTTATGTGGGTCTAAATCTAAGTACCCTGGATGGACTGGCGACCTGTCCAGGGTGTACCCCGCCTCTCGCCCGTTGAGCTGGGATTGGCTCCAGCCCCCCCGCGACCCCGCTCAGGGATACAGCGGTAGAAAATGGATGGATGGATAAATCTAAGTAGTCTTCTCACAGTTGTTTTAGGCATATTGTGGAAAAAAAGATATGGCCTGCTAAATCGATCTATCAGTCCATCTATCCATGCGTAAATGCAATCTGTGTACCAAACTAAAATATGTATATATGTTGTGTAAAAAAAGAATAATTCAAGATATTCGTGTGTACATTTAAATACATATTTACACACAAACTGATTAACACAATTCACAAATCATGGATTATGCATGCACAATAATAAGCTATTTTTCTCTTTAAACCAGGACCAAACTTGACAATAGGTGTGTGGTGTGTTAAAGAGGGAAACATGGAAAACTTCCATTTTCAGTTTCATGTTGTGTTAAAATATTATTAGTAATGCTATTTTGTATCAAGCTGGAAGAGGCAAGACAAGAACAGGCTATCTGTTTGGTAAATGAAGACCTTAAATCACATGGTATTACAATTAAACCACCAGCTGCTCCTTTATCGCTCCGTCTTTAATGACACTTCTTCCTACAGGGGTTTACTTGCCAATGTAGTGTCATTACTTTTATTACAGGGTTAGTCCCAAAGTTTCCATGGTAACAGCAGCTCTAGATTGACCCACAGAAGTGGTGGAAGGGGGGTAAATGAAAAGCCTCTGTTTCCCAGTGATTTATGTTTTACAGTTTCTTTACAGAGATTTAAAGCCAATCAGATTAAAACGAACCTGTCCTAAGCTGTGTTCCAAATAATAAAAGAAAGGATTAAAAAAAATCTCAGTGTGGGAATAAAGAGCTCAGAGCTGAGACTGCCACAACAGTTCCAGCTAATGATGCCATTAGTGCTACAGAGCAGCACAATCAATCAGAGAAGTGATTAGCATGGGCATGTAGAGAGAGACGGACCATTAGTCAGATGTGCTGTGTATAACCTTCAGGACTTTGCGTCCTATGAAGCGCTGCATCACAGTGTTAGTGCCAAAAATACACAAATGGTCATTATAGTGATGTGTGAAATGGCATCATTATGTGCTGATGAAGTTCTTTAATAAATTAAACATTCACAAGTAGTCAAAAACAATTTAGTAAATAATCTCCAAAGTTGTATGTCTTAAGAGGCATTGTTAGTTTTCTACTCTGCAACACAGGGCAGACAGATCATGTGGTCCTGAGAAGAAATGTGTGAATGTTTTCTACCGTATAATAAAAGAAAATGAAATCTGATTTAGCTGAACAGTCAGAGGATTTGATGATGAAATGCTGTGAGCTGAGCCTGAGTCAGGCCAGACGAGGGTGCTGAGGTGAAGCAACAGAAAGAACACACACACACAACAGTCACAAGGCTGCTTTTAAAATGTAACCATGGCAATCCATCTCTGATCGTTCCAGGTTTCAAGTCTCTAAAAACAGTGAGATGTAGCCTTTGTGAGCAAACATTTGGATTAAAATACCTCAAAGGGAGAAGTTTAAGGCAGATGTGGGAGTCGGGTCGGACCAAATCTAAGGGTGTTCATTGGTGAAAGGAATAAAATAAAAAAAGGTAGTTCTGAAATGGTATTGGGACATAAACCACTACTTCATTGCTTACTTCATTATAAGTGCAACTTAAATGATGCAGGAACTGTGAGACTCAGAGATATTAAATATCTCATCTTTTAGCCAAATGATGAGCTCAAGCCTTTGTCATCTGTTCTGTTCATAATATTTATAACTGCAATTTCTAGAAGCAAAAAGACGGTTCTACTCCTTGGGTTGGATTGCATATTTTCTTTATGCAGACGATGTACTTCTATTGCCACAGAGTTTAAAAAACTGATTAGATTCAGTCTATGTTTCAGCATGAACCAACGGTAATGATCTATAAGACTATACAAGTAGTAATAAACAACCATCCTCCAAGTGGTTAGTGATGAAGGAGCTTAGACAACTGTATGGAGGCATCAGTGGTGTCGTGGCTCCTATACATAAAAATGAGCCATACAGTATGAGGTGGTTCTGGCAGCAGGTCAGAGTGCCTGTAATACATCTGAGATTGCCTCAGATACATCCCAATGGGATGAGATTTTGATGCAGATGAAGGAAACATTTAGCTGCTTACACACTTGGTTGGTCTGAGAATATTATAGAGTCCCTCCAATGAGCTAGAAGAGGAAGCTGAAGAAAATGAGAGGTAGGAATTGCTGCTACAACTGGCAGAATTGTGTGGATGGATGATATTATAATTCAGTCAGGAAGCTCAATGTCCTCAATAAATTACCACCAATGTTTCTCATGTTCCCAAAAGAGGATATGTAACTCTTCAAATTATACCATCTAATCTGCTTGAATCAGTATTCGATAAATTAGTTTTTAGAGGAAAAACATGGGGTTAAAAAGGCATTTGAAGCAACTCAATTCAGTCTTTCATCAGACAATGAAGAAATGTCATAACTCAAAACAAAAAGAAATTATGCAAAAACAAAAGAAATGACTTTTAAAATGAGTTTGTTATCAAAAGCATGATGATGGAACTTATCAACTGTGCCAGAATCTACCTACATTTTCTAATTTCCCCTGACAGATTAACAGCACAAATAATGTGGGAATGCAAATCACACTAAAACTTTTGCTGCTCTTTCACCCCTTTTAAGAGGAATTTGCTGCTTCAATGCAGTGGCTTATCAAACAGCAGGAAGCAAACTTTTTGAATCCCAGTTCAGGAGCAGCTGTAGCAGTGTAGCTATAGGTGGAGAATGTTCCTGTGCACCATCTCCACCTCCAACAAAAACACCCCCATAAAGGAGGAGAGGGGTCGATATTCTCTCCTAGGCTAAAATTATTTTCTCCTTAAACTGCTAAAGGAACACAAATGGAGTTTTCATGTTTTATAAGAATATTACATTTATCTCTGGTGGGGATTTAAACGTATGATCCTGACTTCTAGTTTGTAGGTTCAACTTCAATTATATGATAAACATTCATTTATCTGGATGCCACTGGGAGATGGAGGAATGAGAACAGTATTAGACCTGTGGACCACATTCATTGGAAAACCTGTGTCCAACTGTTACCTCAAGGAAATTGTTGACCCTTCTGGGAATCCACTTTAAACAGGTGCCGGAAGATAATTGCCCCGGCACAGTGCTGAAAGGACTTCCATGAATTAAACATAAGCTCAAGTTATATTTACTAGTTTCATGGGACTGTAATAGATTAACCGTTTACATTTTATTTAAAGGGCTATAACATTCATGTTCTTTCCTTTGTTGTCATTAATGTCACTTGTCTTTTTTAAGACTAGTTTTGGTATATAAATGTGAGCAGCAGTATCTGGACAGTGATCACTAAAGAATTTTTTGGGCAAGATGATCAGTGAATCTAAGAATCAATTAAGTGCTTCAATAATAACATTTAATATACTGGGGAAATTTAGTCAAATAATTTGATGCTGAGACGAAGACAATTTTCCATCAAATCATCTCCCCAGAGCAGGAATTCCTTCCAGTAACTTCTTCCGTAGTGAAACCAGTTTGTGCAATAGTGACATGAAGGAAGGTGTTATCTGTAACATCACAAGTGCCTCCAGCTCTGATAACATCATTGTGATGTTGAGCAGTTAAGCTTATCAACTCTCAGAAGAAAATAAAGATGATTGCGGAGAACATCTTGATAGCAGATAAGGTCCACCAGGTCAGCGAGATTTAGACATTTTTCAAACCAAACAACAAAACAAGTTAAATTTACCAGGACATAAACGTACTCAAAAAGTCTGAGAATAGACCCAGTCATTATGAATTCTCAGAAAACCGGTATGGATAATAAAGCGTTGATGACTGGCTCTACAGATCCAACAGTGAAGGGTAGCCATAGTTACAGGGTTTACAGCAAGTCATCTGATCCTTTCAAGCTTTCCACATTATGTTTTAGAAGATAAATCTGATTATAAATCATTGAATAAGTACTCACTTCCTTGAGTAAGTCTTTTTTCTGAAGGATCATCACTGCTTGGCACTCACTTTCTTCAGACTTTGCTCTCTTTCAACCAGAAATGGACAGCTTGACATAGGACAGCTACATTCAGGTCTTTGCCGTGTTACTTGCTTGATGATTCAGGGCACTTTGCAGGAGGTTTTGATCTGAAACTGTTGTAGAGCTTTCTGTCCTTCATGACAAAGTGTCACAGATATTAGAAAAAACAAGCATATTGCAGGAGAAATTAAAAAACTGATTTTCAGTGCATCATCTCTATATGATATCTTTTGGTAGAGACGCGTCATGTAAATAAATTACAAATATTTTATTACCTTAAATATTTTCAGCCAACCTTTTACAGGTACTTATTATAATTTTACACTCTAATCTGCACTTTTAGACTCCTTACATTTTAAAAATATCCTTTGATATCTTTTTAATATTGACTTGCTTTCATTCTGACTTGTGATTGTTAAACACATACACACACACACATAAACTAAATGATCGAGACTAATTTTACCATCAGGATAGAATTAATTTGATCATTTGATGGGAGGAGAAGTATAAACAAATACCAGTGGGGACATAACAGACACAGCCGCTTACTAACACAACACACACACACACACACACACACACACACACACACATATGAACAGTAAACAATGTCTCACAGTGCTGTGCTAACCTTCACCATTTGCATCATTAAAACTAATATACTGGACAACTATTATAAGAATTGAATTAGTATTAAATAAATAAAATGATGAAATAAAATCATATCACATATGGATCATAAATTAAATAAAAATACACTAAAAAGGAAAGACCTAAGCTTTCTCTTAAAAATATCAACACGAGCAGCTGCCCTGCAGGCTGTTCTACGGGTAAGGATCACAATAGCTAAAAGATGTCTCTCTATACGTTCCGGCCCTTACTCTCTGAATTTATTTCTCAGAATGGAAGCAACATTAACACTTGGGCGAGCAAAAGGAAGTAGGTGCAGCATTTTCCTTAAAAAATAAGTGATATGGGGTTGGGGACTGTAGAGCTTTATATCTAGCAATGCCCCTGTGGTTATAGCCTAAAAGGTCATTCACAGAATGTTTCAGTGGGTAGCCTGCACCTACAGCCCAATTACCTAAACTAAATGCTTACAAAGGCATAAAACTTTGCAGAAAGCAAGTCAAAAGTGCTGTGCCCACCTATGCCCTGTGCTTAAAGTTCTCTGCTGCTATTCAGCTAAATACTTTTTCTTTACCTTCAATAGAAGCAAAAAGAAGAAAGTTGGAAAAATACCTTGCTTTGCACTTCACATACAGTATCTCACATTCAGATTGTTTTTGTTACACTATCAGTGAAGGCACCTTTCTAACTTATGAGCTGGCAAGCTCTCTCAGCACACTCCATTCAGACGACTTTGGCAACAGTCGCGGTTTGGCGCGCAAGTTGCTGTTTGTTCCAGTGCCACCAGTTATAAATTGGGACCTACTGTGGGATATCATGTCAGTGTCACAGCCGGAGTTCTGCCCATTAAGGAGCAACAGCCCTACAACCTTCTCATACTGGGACGAGTGAACATGAACATTTACTGTGAGCAGAGATTGTGGTGCAGAGTCTGATGGAGGCTTCAGGTATCCAGGCCGATGATGGTGCAGAGCTCTACAAACCTTACAGTGGATTTTCTTTATGTGTGTGCATGCAATCATAGATGTAACACATGAACATAACCAGGCTGAATGCAAATTCTTGGGAGCTATGCTACTCAGATATGGAGGAGAGGATATGTGACAGCCTAATTTAATGAATCCAACCTCTTTATGTGGTGGACATTCTTCAAAGCAGCCTTATGGGTATCATAAGCAACCAGATCATACATACGTAATTAGAGACATGTGGATAACAATTTTATACCAAACAATGCTTTGCTGGCTGAAGAACATCTTAATAAAGACATCTCTCAACAGAAACCAATATGTGCTTTTTAGTGTGAGTGGCTGTGTGCACATACTGGTCATTATCTCCTCAGAGCATATTGAGAGGCAGCAGATGAAAACAGCACAGAGCTCTCAGGAAGCCGCTCTAATATCACACCCTTCAAACCAAAACCAGTCACCAATAGACATCTGAAGTAGACTGTAAATAACATGTCGTTTCTCAGTTATTACCTTTTCTTCTGTTTGCCCTTCCAGTCTATTTATTTATATGTTGTCCCTTCAACAGGCACACAGTAGATGGAGTTTAAACTGTAAAGGTCAGTCAGGTTGGCAAAAGGGGTAAAAGAATACAGTATGTGGATGTTTTGAAGGTTGCCTGCATTAAATGTACGCCAACACACAGCCTTTTGAAGTCTAAAGACAAAATATCAAAAGTTAAGAGTCAGTTCTACCCTGCTTGTGATCTTCACTATCTGTACAACAGCCTGACGAAATCCATCATCACTTTTCTATATGTCTAAAATGAGACGCATCGGGTTTCAGAAATCAATACACATATTGCATTCATGGAAATAGCTGAGGACCAAATTAAACTGGAAGCCATTACAAAGAGCAGCAATGCTTTTAACAAAGCTCACAAAAAAAGAGACACAAAAAAAGAGAGAAATAGAAAAGAGATCAGGTAAACACTTGTCCTTAAAGTCATTTCATAGGTTTTCATCAGGATAACATGCTTGTAGTTTATTCAAGCCCAGGCTGGGGAGGTTTTTCAGTGGCCTTTCTGTGTGGAGTTTGCATGTTCTCCCCATGTATGCGTGAGTTATCTCAGGGTACTCCGGCTTCCTCCCACCCACATGTCCTCCATGTTAGTTTAATAGATATGAATACAATGACTGCTTATCATATGTAAGTCGCTTTGGATAAAGGCATCTGTAGAATAGAATAAACTGCAAGTGAATCTGAGCTACAGGTAGTTCTTCTCCTTTAACAACATAAATGTTATAATTAAGTTTGAAATGTTCCACAAAACAGTGATTTTGTTTTGTTCCGTGTTTCTGTACTTTGCACGTTTGTTTGCATATGAGGTTAGCGAGGGTAAGAGGTAGAGGAAGGTGTGGTTCACTTTGTTTTGGTCTACAGGCAGTGCTCAACAGCAAACGTTGCAATGAGACAATTTCACTTTTCTCTCCTTTAACGTTATCTCTCTCTGCTGTTTCTTTACTCACATTTGACATAAAAAAGAAATATTTTGATAAGGACACTTCCCACAGTTGCAGGCTTAAACTCATCTTGTCACTAAATATGTGTAATCCTCAAACAACTTGGAAGCTTTTATTTCTGGCCCTGTGAAGTGTGACTGTTGTAATTATCACCTTAAGCTAAATTGATTAAAAATATCTCCTTCAAATAGTAAATCTGGAATTTTGTAAACCAGGATTTTGGACATCATACAAGTCTTGAGTATGAACAAGCACACATTCCTTTTAAAGCCCAACCTAAGAACGAGACCTAAGAATAAGAAGATCCTTTATTAGATGGGAAACCAGTGACAGAAGCCTGCACACGTCATTTCTATCTTGCGACATTTTGGATCAATGAGACTGATCAACAGGAGTTGCAACGATCTAAATGAGGAGTGATCAAAGCACGCAGAGACAACAATATGACCTTGTGGGAAGCTGATCACAGAAATCAGAGACAATGCTGATCACTGCAGTTAAAAAGAAACACACAAATACAGTGTTTCTGCCATAAAACACAACCTGAGCTGTTGTCCCTGAAAAGCAACAATTTCAACATAGACTGGTAAACAATCTATCTTTATATGTCAAAGAAGATCTGTGTATGCAGCAGACACAATTTGCAACAGTCTTCTTAAATGCATCTATAATGATACCATGTTAACAACAGCCAGAGCTCCTCATTATTGGCAGCTCTTTGCTGCTACACAGATTATTCCAATCCTGGTGTGCTTCACACGTTGATGTAGGACACACTTTGAGTAATTGTCATTTATCAGGAATTTGTTTCCTCTGACTGAAAAATAGGTTTAACAAGCTATCATAAACTCCCATAGGATGCTGTGGGCTCAATGCAGGCAAGGCTGATGGACTCCCAGCGAACAGAGATGACCGAGGAAATTTACTAACAATAAAAACGTGATCATAAAGGAGGAGATTATCCTGGTACATGCATGTACATTAATCAGTCTAATATGTACTATTTATGTATGTATGTATTTTTTATGTGTTTATATGTATTTGAGTTTTATTAATATTCATTTTGTGGTAGCAACAAATTAAAAAAAACCCAAGTCAAAAGGACTCAGAACTACACAAATACTGTTACTTTGAAAATGAACAAATAGTATTTTTGTTGTGATGTCGCTTTATGTAAATGATGAAATCTCTGGAGGACTGAGCACAAATCACTGCCGTTGTCTGAAAAATTCATCAGAAGAAGCTGAACTGCATATCTAAAGAGAAACACACACAATGCTCCCAAACAGCAACGACTTTCTATCAGAATTTGAGCCACAGACTTTTCAGCCGTGCTTCGTTTACAGTAATAGCAGGTTGCAAATAATATACCGCTCTGCAGGTTGTCAGAGTGATTTCTGATCAAATGCAAAGGTGATGACTGTATCCATGCAGAACGCTCAAGCTATGGCGGATAAGCTCATTTTTAGAATAAACTGCATATAAATGGGGCATGTATCCATCGTGTCATCCACCGGTTTGTGAAAGACTGAAATTTGGATGTTGCAATTTTGGAGAAGAGGTGTGAAGTGCAAAAGATGGATCTGATGGACATGCTGAAGACAGACAGGCACAGGAATAGAAAAACTCACCACATATATAGTTACAGGAAAACAGATTTAAAACATTTTTAAAAAGAAGTGTACTATCAATCCAAAACAAAGCTGAACTGGGATACCTGTAGCCTTTAATAAGTGTGCTATTAGTGGGCTAAATTGCATATTTATATAATAATATATACATGCAATTTAGCCAACTAATAAAACTTAGTTTTCTAAATATGTCTGCTTGCCATTGTTAAAATAAGGTATGAGTATGTATAACCAAATAAATGTTTGTTTTGTTTATCTCATAATGTTGCATTTTGTTTATGAAAAAAGACTTTTGGGAGATCTTCTGCTTTGGTGGTTCCTGTATGCTGCCCAACTTTCTATGTACACAATGTTATGATATGGAAATATCTATATTATACAAACACACATCAACGATAATCGATCAGTTAATGCAACTGCAGAGGGGAATGGAAATATTGGACCTGGGAGGAGCCACAACCTAATAATGGCAGATCAGAAACTAATTTCCATGTTAACTAACAAGGAGAAGGTCACAGCTAGTGTCTCACATCTGGACAAATTGCTCTGCAGCAAGCATGATTTACACACCAAATTCAGACACACACCCAAAGGAATAGAAATGTTGCATAAATAAGCCAGCAAGTGTAGGAGGACGTGGTCATGGCACGGACATTTTCTATTCCACTTATATTCAGGGTCACAGGTGAGTTGTAGCCAATCAGGAATTAGCTGGCAAGAGGCAGGGTTGTCAGTCCATCTCAGGTCTAAGACAGAAAGATAAACAATGCTTACACCCACACACTCCAAAAGTAGAGTAACCAGTTTAGCAAACATATACATCTTTTGACAGTGTAGAGAAGCCAGAGTACCCAAACAGAAAGGCTACCGAAAACGGTGTGTATAATTCTATATACACAAATTTTACCAAATAGGTTCCATTTCATTTTCTAAGAAATTTATGTATAAATGTCTATGAGAATTCATTATAAAATACATTTTCTTATTTAGCTAACTCTCTTGCACAATTATCTAATCCCATTTAAGCTATGTGATGGGAAACCTTAAAACACCTTAAACACTGCATTTTAACCAGTTCAAAATTAATAACAAAATCCTAAATATAGTTACGTTTTTTTGCATTTATGAGTGTTTCAATATTCCATCCATTCTTTACAAGTGTTTTTTCATAAACAATCAGTATTTTTTTTGGTTAAAAATAAAGTTTTGTTACTTTCAGCCCCATTGCTCATTTTATGAGTAAAACAATGATCAGTAACAAGACTGAACAATTTGTTTCTATTTGCAACATGGAAATGGCACCCATTTGGTATATT
>JBAMHV010000022.1:18049233-18078468 GCA_037177535.1 Pseudomugil gertrudae
GGATATATATATATTATGTGTTGGGATTGTTCTCGTCTTCATTTTATGTCACTACACAATGTCGTGCACCTCATCAGAAAAGCAGTTTGTGGAACAAGAATTAATGCATAAACTTGATAAATGTTCCTTGAATTGATTGATGTGATCTTTTAATCCACATTTATTGTTCACATTGCGGACACTGGCAGGCTTTGCCTGAATGCTGACTTATCAGGAAGCAATCTCATCAATAAACGACCTTGATGCCAGTTTAAAAATATACTCAGCAGACTGTCAACTTTTACAATAAAGAATAAAAAGGGAAATGAAGGCTGTTTTAACAAGCTCACTGTTGCATACCCTTCAGACACTCAAAACTTTCTATACATTGAAGGCATCAAGGCAGGGGGTCCGCTGTTATGTCTTGTCAAGCAGCTGAAAATCTTTGCAAACACTCTTGGAAATAGCGTAACATAAAACAAGATGACTTAGAACTACAGGCTTCGATCACATGCTTTCATTTTTTCCCAATAAACCACATGGAACCAAACATTTTTAGAGTTAACTGGAGCATGTATCTGAGGAAATTTAAAGAAATTTAGTCTGAGGCAACTTTGGCACCACTGTAGTTTCCCTGTTCGTTCTGAAAGCAGCAATGGAAAACACAACTTATGAGTGAAAATCTGAATCGAACTACATGTGGTGCTGCTGTGAGTGAAAGCAGAAATAAGTGAGGCTGTGAGGAAGTCTCTTGGGTTCTGCCAGCTTCCTGCACAGGGTCTTACAGCACTTCAGTGTGGGTGTGTGAACCCTTAGGGTTCTTCTACAAACTCATCAACACAGCACACATAAAACCTCTGAAATCTGCAGCGATGATGATCATAGCTCTGCAAACAAACAAAATATCCATCGTTTGCTTTTACGATTTCATGAATCTGTTCTGACAGTTTCTTTTTCTCTTTCTGTAGTTTGGACTGCAGCAACCACTAAACACTGCTGTGTTTTCAGTGCACTCTGTCTACAAATGGGAATGACTGTTTCTTCTTACTGGGATTTTAGACTTTCTAGAAAACTGTGTGCTCATAATAAACACTGTCATTTTCACGGGTCATATATAGATATGAAATAAACAACTCCACTATTTCTGTGAGTATCTTACTGGATAATGACATTCTAAAGACTTTTAACTAAAATCAGGATTTTTTTCAGTGTATAAAACAAGATTAGACCAAAACCATGAATAAAAATGTATTTTTAATGTGACATTATATATATATATATATATATATATATATATACCAAAACCTGACACCACAGCATGGATCACATGTCTTATTTCAGAAACTCACATCATCATCAAAATCATCAATTCACTGATGTTAAACAAGAGAGGGGGGGACAGGAGAAATATCACCTGTACTTTTTCAAGACCATTTTGATCCCCTGCACAGAACTGGGTGATAAACTTTTGCTGCTTTACAACCAGTCAAAATGGGATCAGTAAGCTTAGAAGTTGCAACAGAAAATTAGAAGAACTACTAGAAATACAATGAGCTGAAAAGTTTGTTTTATGAAAATCCATTCAATGACAAACAAACAGCGATGGTTGAAAAATATGTTCGAGGAGTAAGTTAACACATAATGATGACAATTTAATGCTATTCATTAACCTTAATTAAAATGATTATTTTCATTCAAAACATCAAGGAAAGTATTATAAAATAGAAGCTTAGAATTAACTGTTTTTAGAGCTCCCCTTAGTGTCTGCAGAGCGGGGAGCTCATCTCCCCGAGGTCCCCTTAACTTAGCCCATAACTGAAAGTTAAGCTAATAGCATCTCATAAGGGATCCTCAAAAGGAACTCCACACATGAACATTTCCATTGTACTTTTTGCAACGGTGTATGATGAGTTTTCGCAGCATCATGTCTGCCTCAAACAGTCCTTCACAGTTTTTTTCTACTGAAGCAGAACTGCTTTTCCACAGCTCAACTACATTTTATGCTTTGAATAAAAAGATTAATTAATTTCTTTATTTCCATTTACAGTATCAAATACAATATTGGTTTTTCTAGAGGATTGTTTTCTACTTGAAAGGAAAGTGCAGATTTAAAGAGATTTAGTGTGTCCACCGTGTGGAGGCCATCTTGTTTATTTTACATCTTTTACATATGTTTTAAACTTAGATCAAAGTGAAACATATTAAGAAAATACTTATACATGTGTATGAAATCTGTTGATTGTTGTACATCTAGTGGTTTATTATAATTCTAAATGTGTGTTTATATTAAGGTATTTATAACAGCAGGAAGATTAGGGAGCATAATGAGATATTACAAATGATCTCATCAGGAAAGAAAACATGTAAAAAGTTCTGGTTGATGCTTTTTCAAGCTCAAAGCAAACTTCATCACATTAGACATGCTCTGATTTCTTTTCTAAATTTCTAAACATGAACTTCTTTTTTAGAAAAGGGAAGAAAAATAAGGGTTGGCTCCAAATCCAAGTTTAAATCAGTTGGCATATATATTGATGGGACTGCGTGCCAGACGTAACACAGACAATGTGGACCACAAAGCTTCACGGTGAAGCTGCTGCCAGGTTTGGGAATGAAAAAGCAGAAATCTGAATGCAACAGTGGGAGGAAAGCTTTTACTTATCCAATAACCACCTGCAGACACACAAACAGCAGCTAAATGTTCTTTAGCCCACATTCCATCCACATTTGGCCAAAAATCAATGATGTTCTTGTCTAAAATGGATAATGTATGATGAAGTTTCCCGTCACCACCTCCATCCCCTCAGCTGTCTCCATCCTGTTGGAGGCAACAATCTGATCTCGGATCCCCTCAAGGTGTTTTCTTTAGTGGACTCATCATTCTGCAATCTAAAACTCCTTTGCACTTACAGGAAATTCATCTATCTCAGATAAAGCTCTTTTTTTTAAGTTTTATGGCTCCCTTCACATATCTGGCAGAATGGGGCACCTGAGAATGTGGGCTAGCTACTGGCTAAGAGAGAGTCCTAATGAGTGTGCAACAAAACCACACTGATCCTCATTAAGTGTGCTTTTGTTTGTATCCACTACTCATTAGCACCCCTTATTACCATAAAATGAGCTTGGATGCAGGGTTGGGTGCAGCAAATCTTCATCTACACCGCCCCCCCTCCCCATGAGGAGAAGGTGATTAATCTTCAAAGTGATCCTGGCTGGACAATTACAGCCATGCTTTTTGTGTCCCTTCCCGGCAGTACAGAACACAGAAAGCAGATATGCAATGAGAACCCAGAAATCCTGAAAGGAAAGCACCTTAGTTTAGTCTGAATGTGAATATGTGTGACTAAATAAAATCCACTTGTGCTGGTTTTCATCTTGGCATGTGTTTCAGGTGGTCAACCTGAGCTCGTACTCTGATTTCAAAAGGGTCCTTCTCTCTGATGATGCCCACATCTGCTGCATCAAACACAGGATGTTGAACTTACAAGCTACTTTTCTACTCCTATAGATCCATGAAGTAGGTTTTTAGATGCCAAATGAACATTGATGTTACAGGTGGTCTGTGGAGTTTTGTTATAAACAAACAACAGGTGTATTTGTGTTAACAATGCTTGCTTTAGATTGCTTTTGCAGCACTGCAAACTTATCTCGACATACTTGAGCAAGAAAGCAAAACCCAGTGCAAGCTGTTTTTATATTTAAAACTAGGGCAGACTTCTTTCAAGCAATCATTTTCCACATTAATTTCTTCTATAACTGTTTTCATGACTTTGAATTAATTAATTCGTCCTGTTTGTGAGTTTGCCAAAACCCTTTTGTGTGCAAGGAAGCTAACAATTAGCATTTATGAAACATTTATGTATTAGTGTCCACTGCAGGCACCAGGAAACAGTTTGGGGTTTACTGCATTGGTTGCATGCTCTTGGCATGTATGTCCATCCATTTGTGAATGCTGATAAGCACACAAACAATGACCAAGCATGCACAAAGCAACAGCATCACCAGAAAAAACTATTTGATGGAGACTAAAATTTTAATTCTTTTCATGTTTTTCATTTCAGTTACGTTTTTTTCCCATTTGAATTATTTGTTGTGTAATTGAGGCAGACCATAATCCTATTTGTATTAAAATGAAGGTTTTCTTGGTAATTTCATTTTGTCTGATGGTGTCCTATGAGGTCACCACTGGGGTATTACAGGCTGTGCAAACATCTGGCTCCTCACAAATGATCATGCTGTTAGAAATGACTTTATCAAAGTTAAATTGATGTTTGATTCCTCCTCTGTAATTACTTTTTTAAGGCAATCTGAGATGTAGATGATTAGTTTAGAGTAGACGTCATCTAGCAGAATGAATATATGTGTCAGTCCATATTATGTGCTGGGTTGGTGTGGCTTAACACCAGAGCTCTGAAGGAAGGAAGGGGGGTGGGGGGTGGGGTGTATTACCACCTCATTATCTGCAATCCCCTCAGTGAATCTAATGATGCAGTAGTGGGAGATCATTTATTAAGAAAATAATACTGAAAAAGCATCCAGGAGTTTTCTACATATTTAAATTGCTTTCTAGATGACAAAAAAAAAATCACTATAAAACAATAAAAACAATACAAGAACCTACATAAATAGGTAATGGGTCATTAAGGGGATACAAAAAGCCGGTAAAAACACAAAAAAATATCTAGAAAATTTCTAAAGTAAATGACTAAAGAGGCAGGGGAAATATATAAGAATTCTAAAAAAATATATTATGAGGAAATGCAAGAAAATATCGATAAATTATTGTAAAAAAAATAACATTAAAAATGTAAGAAATATACTGAATGAGATTGTAAGAAAAGAATCTGAAAACCAAGCCACTCCAACGAATGGGTGTCATTTCCGTCCCTTTGAAATTTTATGTATAAATGTAAATAAAAATTATTTGTAAAATATATTTTCTAACTTAGCTAACTGTCCTTCACAATAATCTAATACCATATTTGAGCTATGTGCTGGAAAGATTAATAAAGGCTACAGTGAACACCCTAAACATTGTATTTTTCACCTGTCCCCTCACTCTGTAACATTATACTGTGGAACAAAATATGATTAATAAATCCTAAATCTATTTTAGGTTTTTTGCATTTGAGTACATACATCTTTACAAGTATAAAACAACCAATCACATTTTTAGGTAAAAATACACATTTCAGTCACGTCCCTGTGTTTTCACTTGTTCACCCTGATTCATGTGGAACATTCAAGTCACGGGCTCAAGAAGATTCTCTGAAGGCCACGGGGAAACCAAAACTAAGCTCTCACTCATTTCTCTGTATATATTTGATCAAAGTAAAAATATTATCAAAGAGGTCATTCTGTTCTTAAATGATGCACTAGTTATCAGCTATTAATTCTAAAAATAAACATTTTTGGTGAATCTCTTGCTTGCTTGTTGTCTCCTCATGCTATTAGTAAGGGTGCCATGAGTTAATATTTCATGTTTTTGCTAACTGCACAAAAAACTGTCCTGATATTCATTTTATGAGTAAAATAAGTAACAGGACTGAACCATTTCTATTTGCAACATGGAAACAGCTCCCATTCAGTGGAATGACCCACAAATTAAATCAGAACTTTTCACCTTACATGACAAGATCATCAGATGGATGATGTTGTGAATGGTTGTAACAGATTCTTTGTAAATGAGAATTAGAATAAAAAATAAGGAACCAAACACAACAGATCTGGTGAATACAAACCAAAGTACAATCTTTCTGGAAGCAGAAGATGAAACAGAAATTAATAATGGAGATTATAAGACATTATATAAATAAAACCTCAACAGACTGAAATTAATTTTGCATGAAAACAGTGAAGAATGTTATAAGAGAAATGGAAGAATTATTGACCCAAATCTGCAACTTGTCTCTTCAGTAAGGCCAGTAAAAGTAAAAGTAAATGCTACTGTTTGAAACTGGGAATACACCAGTTTACCCACCACAAGCCTGTTTCTTTACTTTCACAATACTGCTAAATACTAGAAAAACTATTCGCAGACAGATTAAACATGTTTATCTAAAAACACAATGTACTTACAGAAAGTCAGTATGAATTCAGACCAGACAGATCAATACAGTATCTCTGGTAAGAATTAAACGAATCACATACCGCATACATAGCAAAAAAAACAGTAAAAGTATTCTTGAACACCATTTATCATCAAACATTATTAACTAAACTGTAAAGATACTGCTCACAGGGGTTGGTTTGAGTTGGTTTAGAAGCCATTTCCAGTTTGTCCAAACAGACTAATAAAAACCAGAGAGCAGGGAAATCTCATGTGAAGTACCACAGGGGTCTGTATTGGGTCTGAAGACACATACAGAGTATAATTGTTAAATTAGCAGAAGACAGACGTTTTCTGTTCTTTCAGAGTTTGCAGCAGATTTAGGATACGATTAAAAAAAGTATCATTAAATTTGAGTAATATAACGTTTATGTTGTTTGGAAAGGAAAACAAAGAAGCATATAGAATCAATAACTAGGTTGTGGGTTCTCTGGGTACTCCAGCCTCCTCCCACCATCCAAAGACATGCATGTAGGTGTACTGGTCATTGGAAATGGTCTTTAGGAGTGTTGTCTCTCTGTGCTGCCCCTGTGACAATAATGTGGATATTTTTTTATAGTTTCTACATATCTCAATATAAAAAACTAGGCACAAACCTTGAAAACTATCAGATACTTTATAAATAAGGAGGATAAAGTGTTTTGGGGTTAAACCATAGAATTTACATCATAATAAAATCTGAAATTTGCATACAATGAGTATTATGGTTTTTATTAAGTAATACAATAATACAATTGTTTTAACTCCACAGATTAATCTTGTTGCATTAACATGTGAATTTTAACAGTCCAAATGAAAAACCCTGAAAGTGTTTGAAAAATATAAGTAACCCTCCTCAAACTATCTTGAGACGGCCAGCTGTTCATGTTAAATCCCCACTTGGCTCTGGCCCTCATCATTATTCAGGTACTAATCTTAGATGAATCCAAAATAATCTTACAGAGTAATCTTCTGTTTGAAGAAGTCGTCTCTCCCTCCTCATGTCAGTTTTTCAGCAGACTTCTCTGACATGGGTTATATAAATGTGATTTACCATGCAGTGTGTTATTCGTGACCATCACCCCCCTGTGCATACATCATCATCTATTCAGACGCTCTCATAATGCCCCTTTATTTAGTGAGATGCATCTCCTCTGGGAAATCTGGGAGCTGTTCAGCCCTTGCCTTGTTCAGGTTAATGTCCTCCTGCAAATTAAAGAACAGGATCTCAAGCAGGGTGTTCAATTTAATCCGTAAACATGTATTATAGTCCTGTAATGGGAAAGCACACAAAGTGTTCTTTTTGCACATTAATGGTTATGTGTGTGTATTAAGGACAGTTGGTACACTGGTGATGGACATCCAAAGGAGGAAAAGGACAATGCAGATGGTTGAAGGCCAGAATGGCCTCATTAACTAATATAGAGTGAAAGTAAAGTTGAGAAGGAAGATCAGAAGCACCACCTGGAGAGTCTTTAAGTTCTTTGCAGGGTTGCAGAAGCCTCTCAAGTGGAGACTGATGTAAGCTGATGAAATGCCTGTGCATCAAACCCTCTCAGAGTGCAGGTGACGTCTTAAAAGAAGGCGCATTATAAAAAAAAAAAGGAGGGACAATTGTACAGCTAATGGTACACAAAAGAGACTGTAAAAGAAGTTTGTCTTCCCATCTGCCTCCGCTGACACACACATCCACACAACTGCTGACGGAGCTTATGTAGCTGTGCCTCGCTCGCATTTCAAGTCAATACTGTAAGATTAATAGCAGGAGAGAAATGGTTTAGTCATCAAAGTTAGGTGGCCTCATTTTTTAAAAGCGCTCGGCACAGAACGTGAAAGAACGTTCACGAGCAGCCGTCCAAATGCTTTGATCTCGTCATAAAAGAGCTCACACTCTGCATTTAATCATGTTTTTTAAATAAAAATGAGAGCGAGAAAAAAAGAAAGAGTGTGACTTTATTCCCAAAGGGGGTTGGCGTGGGGGGCGGGGGGTCCAGGGGGAGTAAACTGATTGAAATAAATCTGGGGTTACGTTTACATGGATGTGAAAAAACAGGAAAGCAATGTGGGTGGCAAAGTGTGCTTCAAGGGAGAAGCAACCAGAAGTTCAGAGACTGAAGGTTCAGTTTGTACAGTAAGGCTTCAGGAAGGTGTTTCTGAAGAGATATGCACCAGCGTTTTGGAGATGTCTTTAATTACAGACAATATTCATATTCAGAGTTAGGACTGAAGGCATTAAAGAGTCAGTTACCAGTATGTTTAATAGTCAGTGCCAGGCCAGAAGGTCACTAAAAGTAGAAATGTCTTAGATAAAAATAGAAAAAAACTCTTATTAATATATTCAGATTTCAATAATGGTAACTTCTAAATTAAAAAAAGGTCTTTTACACTGAACTTTTTATTTATCATTTAATGGATTATATTTTATAATAATACATTTAAAACAATAACTTTAGAATTGTAATAATACAAAGAAATTATCTACAAAAACAACTTGAAATATTTAAAAATGAAGCTTTGCAATTCAGTTTTTTTATTATTTATTTTAGGCTGCATTTATAAGGCTCTGGTGAAATGTGCTTTGTTTGGTGTAGGATTACGGCACCGTGTTGCATTTAGGTGGCAGTAGGGCCAGTATCGGATGGTACACCCTGATGGTGGAGTTTATGTCTTTCAGCTATACACTCAGGTTCAACAAGATGCTTGTTTTTAATGCAATACTGATGAAGAATTATCTTTTTTAATTTTGTCCCATGTGCACTTTTACACTCAGAAACATCATAAACTGTTAAAGACAGACTTTAGTGTTACAATCCAGATCTAAACAGCAAGTAGGAACATAACTGTCAAAATGTGTAGTAAGGTGAAATGCGCATTAACGGACAGCAGTAACACTTAATAATAAAACAAACTATGAAATGTAAAGTAACTAGCAAAAGTTCCCAGTTTGGACATTATGACATTTTAAATGTTGGTGAATACACAGAGATTTTTACATATATAACAGGATGTCTGATGTAAAAAGTAATGATGAAAACTTAACAATATATGGTTATTTATAATCTGCTCCATGGCGAGTTTGCTCCTAAAAATATATTTCTAAAGCTCTGTAATGGGAAGTACTGCTGCTTCAGTTCAGTCTACAGGAATAGAGCTGATCAGGAACAATATGTTACTTATACACCTATATGATAAATGTGTGTGTTTATATAAAGGTTAGAATGTTAAACATCATCTTGCTTCAAGTACACAAAAAAAACACAGTTTGTAGTTCTTTCTTTTTGTAAATAAAGAAAGAACTGAATCAGGATATTCTGATGTATTTTTGTGTCAGTCAAGGACAAAGTAAAGCCAAGAAAAACTGACAGTGACAGGAAAAGGTTTCTGGATTTCCGCCTTAACAAGAACAAATCACTTAGAACCACAGAAAATGTTAATATTAGGAACGAGTGTGATTTTATTTTCAGTAGAATCAATTAAACTACTGTGCTGATCGCAGCGTCGGTGTCAAAAATAATTAAACACACACATTAGTGCTCTGTTTGTGTGCTGCTTTATGTGATGATGCTTTATTTGTGGGCACAAATACTGTCTTTCCTTTGAGGGCTCAGTGGTGTGAGAGCACAATATTTGTTGAAGCTAGCTTTTTCCCTGAGATGTAATCTAATCAGTGTGCTGATCACCAGCATATAAAGTTGGTAAAATATCTATGAAGGCAATTTTAGTGTAATTGAGAGATTTTTTAGAAAAATACAAGAAAATGGAAAGTGGATGAAAATGCGTGTGTTCACAGCTTAATCCACTAGGTCTTTCTGCTGTTAGTTACACTGATTTATTAAACAGTTATGCATCTGGAAACGACTCTCTCCATCTTAACACCAAGACACTAACCGAGAAGTATGAAGATGTGCAAGAGCAGCAACAACACATATTGCATGACATCTCTTAAGCAAGACTCTTACTCCAATAGAGGTCTTGCAATGCAGTTATGATGCAAGATGAATGTTTCTCTTATGTACGAGAGCAACAGGCCCATTCTGGAGGACATGTGGTCAGCTCTACGTGTGTGTCAAGCACAGCACACACACTTTTTCCTGATTATCTTCTCTCTGTAACATCCTGTTGCTCAATTAAAGGTAGTGCACACTGAAATTAATGATTGGTGCTTTTTAATTCATCTAATCCATTTACAGAAATGTTTTCCGGAAGCTTGACAGAAAAAAGCCTTTTTAGTTTGTTTTTGCAAAGCTCAGAAAATAATGTGACAAAGTGATCTAGAAAATGGATATGCTACTCAGAGACAACCTCGATGTATTGAAATTAGACAAATGTATCTCAAATTGATTCCATCAGCATTAACATCCCCTTTTATTAAGTAGATTCATACTATAAATAATGAAAATGTGGTGAGAAGGCATCACCTTCCTTCTCCCTCACCAACTGGCCTCAGTGGCACTGACAAAGAGCTTTATAGTTGTGTAAGTGTCTCCTCCTCAGCCTGTCTTGATCCATTCTGCTGCAGGTTAGCAGTAGGTTCTGGCTGGTCTTCCACCGTGACTGGTAATTTACGTGAACTGGTGTTTAGGTCTCTGTGTTACACTGTTTTTTTTCTGCAGTGGGACAGTTTGTTGGCTGGTAGCCTGTATTATACAGTAAAGTTAAAGGGATCCAGGTGTTCTCTCAATGGGCTGCAAACCTCTGCCATACCTGGGGGGATGGGCTGTGCTTCGCTCCAGGTAGGAAATCTATGATTTATTGAATGAGTTAGTATTATCTGCCTTTTGAAGGCACAGTGTTGAGCTTTGTCCCAGTTCAGCTACTGCCTGTCCGCCATTCCCTCAGTGATCGTGTGCTGGGCTCGTCCCGGGGGTTCTATAGAAGTCAACGGGCTCTTACTTTTTACTAAAAATGACATAGTATTGTGGCTTCATATTTTGTGTCTTGCTGGGTTTTTTTTAAGGACATCCTTTAATTTACTTGAGTGAAACTCCCCAGTTGGTGTTGTCATTTCGGCCCTTTTTCCCTCTACTCGGCTTTGTCTTGCCCGTGGAAATGCAGCTTTAGCAACTTTCTGCAAAGAATCGCTTGGATCTAATGCAAGATATTACTAGAAATAACTGTTTTCTGTGCAGAGGGTTTGCATTATTTCCCTCACAAAATAAATCCCTCATTTAATCATGCATTGTCCTTACCTGGAAGATTTAAGGGGGGCTGTGCATGGGGAATGTCATACATGCAGAAAAATGCGACATTGCATTGGGGAAAGTGCAAAACAGCTAATTACAGTAACAACTGTCAAACTGCCACTCAAAGCAAAGCTTTTTTGCTCAGTTTGCTCCTTTTGCAGGTGAAGGGCTTCAGGCACTCGACTTCACAAAGCACACGCTGCGCATGGAGATGATTATGTAGCGGTCTGTGAATGAAATTGTCACCAGTTTGCTATTAAAACTGAGGGGATGACTTCTAAAGTCAGATGTGGTGAGCCACAAATCACAGCAAAAAATATTATATAAAAAGCATGCATCACCTGGTTTTGACCTCAAGGTGGTTAACCTCATACAAACAAGGCAGTAGTTTTTGTCACTAAAGAAACAGCCCACAGAGTCTATGAAAGCACGCTGTGACTCCTTAAAAAACTTTTGTTTTCAGTCTATATGCCAACTCATGGGCACCTGATAGGATAAAATATTCTGCTGTGATTGCATCACATGTTCCATGGCCCTGAGTCTGCAAACTCCCAAAATCACAGGAGAGTCACACAAATGAAGTGTGATGCAGTCAGTCCATGTGGAAACGACTGTAGATAAAGAGAGCTGCATGTAAACAAACGGTCACTGGGTCCGAGTTTCTTTTTTTTTTGTTAAATAGAGCTTTGTGACTTTTGTGATTACTATTAGTAACATTTATATAGTTCGGGAATACAGATCTGCACAGTGGTTTATATCTTGAAAACTGATGTTTTACAATGCTCCTGTGTCTGGCCCAATCTGATCAGCTGAGCCTGATGTGTTCTGGACACATGCTACATCATAACTAGACCTGAACATTATTTTTAGTGCAGAGGTGTGTGTTGATACATACCATGGGATACCCAGCATGAGTTAAAGACTTGCTCCAGAGATGCACATTGACCCGGTGGAAATTGGCTGTTAGAGCCACAATAGTCCCTAACTGACAATATATGTGATAGAAATGTTCTTCCTCAGCCATATATTGTATTGATGGATCACTATGGGATAAGATTAAAGCCCCACAGGCCCCATAGAGTGAATGACCCTTTTGTTTTGACACATGTATTTGTCAAACTTTGATGCGTATAACACTGTTTTCTGTTTTAGTTCTTCACAGTATATCACACTTATGTTTCAACTTTTACTTTTTGTTAGAGCCGAGTGTCAGGCTCACATTCAAATATGAAATAACCTGTTGCTAAATGGTTTAAATTACACAAGTTATTTGATAATAAATGAACACTGACATTCAGTGTAACACAGCTGAAGTGATCAATGGAGGCAGCGCATTTTGGATGCTTCAAATCCTTCTGCATATAAAAGCTTCAGAACTGATTACAATTACTATGAATTTCAGATATTAGAGGACTCTACAGAAATGAGGATGAAAAAAATTCAGACATTATCTGCTTGTACTCTTAGAATTATTACCAGTAAAGTTGGTAAGAAGGCCATTCTGATGGATTGTGGAGTATAAACCAACGCTTGGTAAATACAATGACTAAATAACTGCAGCATGAAAACAGAAGAGACATATGATGTTGTGAAAAGGAACAAAAATGGGATACAAGTGTGAACAAACAGATAAAGAAGAGTTTCAATCAATGTTAATAATAGTGCATTGATTTAGCACTATTCTTAATTTTACAGGAAGTCGGGAAGCGAGGAAGAAAAGCAAAGGGTCTCAGTTTTAATGCTCATTAAAATTCTTGCAGCTGATTTTTAAAGCAACCAAGCAATTTATTATATTAAAGTGGTTCAGTTCATTTAATTGTAACACATGGCGGTGTGTGTATTTGGTATCATTAATTACATTACTGAAGAGCGCTACAATTTTATTAATTGAGCTGGACTAACCCCTGGAGCGCTGAGTGTTATTAAATGTTTCTGCTGAATTCAGTTAATGTGGGCTCCTGCATAAGAGAAGGAAGAGAAATGATCTGACTATAAAATGTATAGAAAAAGAAACATATATGCACGGAGAAACTGGACATGAAGTGGAAATTTTCATGTGAAGGAAATCCAGTGTGTCCTTCACTGCGACCTTACGATGTAGCATCGCCCGAGGCTGATGGATGAGTTTCTGTTCTCTTCATTAGGACGCAGGGCTCCTTCAGCGGCTGCGTAAATCATCGAGGTTACCTTAACCTGGCACATCTCAGCCAACTAGTGTAAAATAAAAGCTATATGGTTGTAACGTGCTTGCTGCAGCAGGTAATACTGTTTTCAGAGTGCTTCAGGCTACACGAACATTTACATTGTTGGATAGGAAACTTACTTATGCCCAGGCACACTTCTTGTAAGGGTTTGCAAGGGTGCCGAAAACAAAGAAATTATTTCATATGCATAACTTGCTTTGTTTTCGGCACCCTTGCAAATCTGTAACCTTTGCACTTTCTAAAGTTACTATTTACACCTCAGGAAAGGTCACAAAACATGTTAACTTTAAATTAACTTTAACTTTATTGTCATTGTACATTATACAACTAAATTGGGTGCAATCCTCTCCAGTCTGAAGCATTAATCTGGCTGTGTCTCAATCAGCACACTAACACTACTTCACACACTATGTTTAGGTGCGTCGTGCGTTTACACTGACATTTAAACAAAAAAGTCAGTGCACTGAAATTACCCGGATGCTGCACTAAAATTACTAAATTTTGCCAAGATTCTAGTGTGAAACGACACTTCACGCACTTAAACCAACATCATCTTGTTGACGTAGCAGAAGAGGAAGTGCTGGACTTTCCAAATAATCTCATCAAACAATACTGCAGCGGAGGCTAATTTGTATAGATGTGAATATGAAGTTATTTCATTAAGGTTCTAATGTATACCATACATATCTAAAATTATCCTTATGATAACTCATGGATCCGATCATTTGTTTGAGACTGCAGTAACCAATCCAGTACAGTTAGCATACATAAATGTTAGCAGTTTTTATCTGTGTAGTGGACACAAAATAATAATTGACAAAATAATATGTGACTTACCGTCACTACCGGTAAGTCCCCACTGTCCAGTATATCATTTGAGACAGCACTTGCACATGATAGTGCGCACCACAGAATAATGTGCAGTGTGCACTACACACTACATTTCAGTACACTATGGTATTGAGACTCAACCTCTGACACTATATGTTATAGTCTACTATTATTTAAATATATTGTTTAATTAATCACTTATAATTTTATTTTATTTATTTAAAAGCATAAAACTCATGATTCATATGATGAGATTATAAAAGAGGCTCAAATCTTATGGACTATAATTTGAATAATATAGAACACTTTCCGCAGCTTCTTGGGCTATAATTTGTTTATTCCTATACATTATTATTATTATTATTTATTTATTTATTTTTTTTATATTTTATTATGTTAATAATGAGCATATTAGTAACATGACAGAGTTCCTGAGGATCTAATTGGACTTGTATTAACATATTAACATGCTGTTTAATGGGCTGTAGCTGAGCGGGTAATTGTAGCCTTCAAATCTCACATTAGCAGCAAGATTTTTTCCCTGAAGATCAATTTAGTTGTTCACAAAAAGGAACTGCAGAAGACGATCCATGCTCTTGTTTTTACATCACAGGAAGTGTAAAAAAGGAAGATAAAGGATGAATTTTATTCCTAAATGGAATAAAACATCAGATATGAAGCGCTATGTTAATTCCCGCTGGACTTTAACACAACACCATGTCCTTAGGGCAGCACACGCGAGAGCAAACTGTCCTTCAACAGCAGATCATTTTAATGTCTGCTGGCTGTGCACACACAATGTTAGTTAGAGCGTGAGCTTGGCTTCATCCTGTGCCCAAACAGCTCACTGCTGGCTGACCTTTTTGCATTTCATATCAAAAAACTTTCAACACATTTTAGACGTGTTAACAGATGACACAGCTGTTCCCATTCGAGTCCCTTTTCAACTCAAACTTAACTTTTTCTTACTGAGAGTCTAAAATGCAAACACATTCTGCATTATATCTATCTAGTTTCTCCTTTTCTCCTGGTATAAAGGAGCACACACAAAGCATTAATTACAGTCTATCCTGGGTGTGTTGATTTTGCGTGTTTGGTGAGCACTGTGACCCTGACACATGAAGTCAGTACAGAGAGGGTATTTATTCACACTGAGGCTGATATGAGGGTCACTAAAGCCGTCGGTTGTTGCTCCTTCTGGGTGGATGGTGCGAGCGCTTGTCCTCCAAAACAACAATCTGCTCAGCAGCTTTTTCCTACTGTCTGTTACTTCTTATCAAAAGTCTCAGACAGAAATGAGTTGTCTGTTTGAGCTGCTAGAGGCTACAGTATCATCCTGGTATAAAACCACCTGGAATAAAAACGTACTAGTGTCCCTATTAATGGGAAATATGAAACAAATAAAGACTCATGGGGTTTTAGGGGCATTTTTCTGGAGTAAAGTCAAACATAAAAGCCAAGTCCACTGCACGGTGGGGTAGTGGTTAGCACTGCTGCCTCACAGCAAGGAGGTTTCTGGTTTGAGCTTCTGATTGAACAGAGGTCTTTCTGTATGGAGTTTGCATGTTTACAATTTTATTTTCGCAATACCATAAGCAATGTTCTTCCTGTGTTAGCGTGGGTTCTCTGGCTTCCTCACACCATCTACAAACATGCATGTTAGGTTGACTGGTCATTTAAAATAGTTAGGAGTGAATGAGTGTGTGACTGGTTGTTTGACTGTTTGTCTCTCTCACTGATAGGCTCACAACCTGTCCAGGATGTATCCTGCTTCTCGCCCAATGATAGTTGGGATAAGCTCCAGCTCCCTGTGACCCTTCATTGGAATAAGTGGTATGGCAAATGGATGGATGGAATTATGTAATGAATCACAAAATTCTTAAAAAAATCATATAATTCAATCTAAAAATGTTTTTCTTGTCAGAGGATAAGAGGACAAAATGAGATAGACCGTCAGCAGAGAATCATACCATAACACTTCAGCTATATAAACCCATCAATAACGATGCTTTACTGATTAAATATCTCCAGTTAATGAGTCAGTGGAAGATTTTATGCAAGTACCGTAATACACAAAGATCATTTCAATTTAAGATTTTCTCAACTTATCTGCTAAATTGTTCCTTTGATTTGATTTTGGGCTTTCTTGCTTCAGCTTTTCTGGAATAACTCGGCTTACGTTCCCACGAATATTCGGAGTACACAAGAAAATATTCTGATTATTGTGATTTGATGAACCACAGAGATCATGTTCTGGAGAAATTGGATTTTTTATTCATACCCACACTGTACCGCTTCATTTTTTTATCTCTGTTTTTGACAGCATTGGTCTGTTTGTCTGTCTGTCTGTTTACAACATGAAAAAATTACAGAGGCATTATAATTATATTTTCAGGAATCAGAAAAAATGGGATTTTATGGGTGATCCAGATCACCGTCTAGAACCAGGATATGTTTTAAAGGGTTCTTTCCTATTGGGAAGTAGGTTTAAATTGAACAGATAATGACCAGAAACCTTCTCAAAAAGGGAAAAAAATAAACAAAAACAAGATGCCATGCTCATTTGCTTCATCTTCAGTTCTTTTATTTAAGTGAAATATTTTTTTTAAGCTGTCATTTTGGTGACTTTAGAAATTAAATATGTAGGTTTTTATGTTTATTGAATGACAGAATTTGGATGTTTAGCATTAGAGATCTCATTCTGGGTTGTGTCTGAAGATAGGTTGGGTTTAAATTGTGACTTCATTTATTAGAACATGGCTGAAGGCAACATGGACCGGATCGGAAGTGTGGTTTTATTTTTAATAGGATTACTATTTCTAAACCTCAAATTATTCCATCTGAAGTTTTCTTCTAGTTTCAAATCCCAACTGGACCTCCACAGTTTCAGTTCCCATATCAAATGCTTTCACTAAGATTTCTGTCCTCTGCTTTGTGAGTAATGCTCATCATATGTCCCATCAGAACAGCAGCTATTAAAAAAACACAACAGATGCACTTTAGTCTCAGCACTCTGAGACATGACTCATAAAACAGAAGTCAAATACAAAATTAATCTGAATAAATAAATAACATTTTCCTTCAGATTGTGTAAAACTTAAAACCCTTCGCCCCCATTTAGTCCTATTTTTACTCGGCCAGTTAAAAGATGCTCTCAGTTCTTCAGCTACAACATTTAACATATTTTCCCCTTATTAAAGTATTTAAGATGGCTGAAATGAAACCTATAATGTTCTTTCTCTCCTGAACAGAGACCGGAGAGAAGCAGGGCTGTACTGAACCACAGAAATGACCTGCAGTTGTCTCTGAGGACTCACAGCTTACAGAACCATTTGTCAATCTGTAAAACAGAAGCTTTGTGACATTCAGTCAGGAATTTTTTTGCTTGTGCCTTTTCCAAATTGAACTTTTCTTTACATAAAGCTGTTTCACTGAAACAGGAATGGATCAACTGCAGAGCCAAATGCATCTCCAGGTCTCCAGGTTGGATTTCTGTTCCCCCATCGTGTAATACTGTTAATTTATTGCAGATGGTTTCAAGGCAGCTGCTACTTTTGGATTCCACTTGTCCAGTTTCTTTAAATTCTTTAAAAACACGGCACAAAATGGTACAATAAAATGCAAAATATGTTATCTGTCAAACTCTTATCTTTAGCACGCAACTAAGGATACTGTAATGAACTGCAACAAAGAACCTACAAACACATACTTTACAATTAGCCTGTAAACACCAAAGTGGTTAAAAAAACAGATTTTTTTTTAAATCAACCATAATTTAAAAAAACAAATCTGTTTGATAATTAACTATAAATGTGTCAAATATTTTGTAAAATGTTTCTGTGTGAGCTTCACAGAAAAAGGCATGTTTTGTTTGTTTGTTGTGGCCATTTTATATTAAATGATTCAAAACAAAGGACCAAGATTACAGCAGCAGTTTCATATTTCAGAGGAAAAGATACGATGTCCCTTATTGCAGTCGACTTTACAGAACTTTTAAAATTGACAATCAAATTTCATTTCATAACAACGACTGAGATCATTCAATATAGAAAATATGATGTTTTTTCATCACATCGCTCATCTCCTGCAACAGCATCAGTGAATGAAGAAAACATCACATTGCAAGAGGTCAGCTGCAAGAACTGGAACAAAAGCAATGGAAACAGCAGCTGAAGTCCAACAGAAAGCTTTAAAAGACCTTCAAAAGTCCTGGAAAACTATTGATCAAGACCAGTTAAAAAGATTACAAGAAAAGACGGGCTCTATGAGAGCAAATGTGAAGAAATAATGGAAAGATGAAAACATTGACAGTGCTGCAGGGCTTCAGTAAAACAAAGAGAGGTTTCGCTTTGGGGAATATTAAGAACAGTTTATCAACATCAAATATAAAAAGTGAGATGGAAAAAAAACAGCCAGGTGTCTCTATTTTATCTTTACTTTTTTATTTTGCCTTATTTAATAAAAAACTTTACTATCAGGTCATTATTTATCTGATCCAGTGATTTTCAGAAAACCCTACATGAAATTCAGATATTTTCATAATCGTTAAAACTTGCACTGGGTTTAGTGGTGCTGCCGGAGGAACTTATCTCACCTGCATTCACACACTTCTGTGAAAAGAAATATTAGTTTTATTTCCTCCTGCAAAAGAAACATATACATAGTCCTCATTAGTTATTTACAAGGTTTATTCAAAGCAGAACTCTGTGTAACAGCTTCTAAGCGACCTGCAGCTCCTCCTGCTTCAGTGCGATTGACATTAGCTGTTTACAAGTGGATGACTCCATACAGTATTACTCAGGTTACTGACCTAAAGCCGCTCACTCTGAACCAGAGAATGAGCAAAATGACATAAATATTTGCTTTGTATTGTGATGAATGGCTTCATGCATTATTCTGGCAGACACCAACGCACTTGGCCATCCAGTTCTGTTTGCCTGAGCTGAACACAAATCTCTTCATGGCTTGACCCTACGATCCACTCCAGGCCTTTTCAGCCTCCAGAGAAAATGCACTTGCTGTGTAGATTCACTTCTCCGTTGCACACACAGCAGATAATGTCTAGGCTTTTAATCACAGACTGAAGTGAGACGTTAAGCAGTCAGTGATGGGAAGACGGGTGATAAAACTCTGCATTCAACACACAACAAACCGTCACAGTTGCTCAATTAATTTACACAATGTGAAGTCTGGTTTGCATTAGCGATCGTTAAAATGGTGGTGAGCAGCTGTGGGTGAGGCTGAAAAGAATAATGTTCTCTTTTTAAAGTTGTGTTGGATGAGGAAGGTCTGATATTTGTGTCAGAAAACTTCAGCTTACAGCACAGCAGCAATGAGGGGAAGCTAATGAAATGGAGATATGGAGAAATTAATAACTGCTATGCTATTAAACAAGCCACTGCAGTTAATGGAATAAATATTTCAATCACAAGCAAGCAGAACAGAAAAAAATCCATAATAGATAACAAACACCAAGTTTTAAACAGCAGTTTGCAAAGCAATCAATAAATATGACAGAGAAGATAACTGAAACGTAGAACGGGGACGTGGTGAGTGACAGATGAGGCAGGATGTGTCTAGACAGCGAGAAAAAAAACGGATCAGAAACAGAGAAGAAAAATAACAATGCATGACAAGGATTTTCTTTCCAAACACTTACAGCAGTAAATTAGAGGCAGTTTGTTTGATTAGAAAATCCCTGGCTAGAAATACGCAAGCAGATTTTACAATTCAGTGCTTGTACAACAGACAGCGAGGCCCTGAAGCGACAAGAAGACCATCTGCATGTTTTACCAACTGGATGTAAATATAAACTGGATGCAAATATAATAATCATGAGTTTAAATTATGAGTCAGCATAGAATAAAAAAACAGAATAAATGAATATGCAGTCATCTTTACGTCTGGATGTATGTGAAACGCATGCAAACATCACATGCTTTATCACAAATCCTCTTAGCTTCTGACAGCTCGGGGTGTGCTAAGATGAATGTATAAAGCAGCAGCCTCCTGGTGTGAAAAAAAAGGGTTATTCACAAGAAAGGCTGTCTTCATGTGTGTGCTCCCCTCCCCCCCTCCTCCCCATCTCAAGGGAAAAGTTTTTGCCTTGAGGCAAAGTTCTGATAACCCCCTACTAATGACTCCACATGGGGTTATATGCCTGGGACCTCTTACCTGTCAGTTCAAACTGAGGAAGAATCTTGAATGAGAAGAAAAGCATCTTCAAGAAGTTTCACCTGAGATGACTGAGACTTTACAGCCTCGGTCCTTCAATGCTCCCATAAACATGACTCACATTAAATGGATCTCTGCAGCCGCTGTTCTATAAGCACTACCCGACTCTATTCTACTGACCCGACAGGACTCTACGGGTTTTCCATTATAAGTGAAGATCCTCTAATGTGGGAAGGGTCTCCCTGTGCAATGTGTCTAGAAAGTTTGTGATGTTATCCATTACCGACACCACACAACAAAACACGTTCTGCAGAACATCACAGAAGAAGACAAAGATAGCGAGGTAACTTTTCACCCGGTGCTCGGATTATGACATGACTGGAAAAGTGCTGTATAAGTCCATTTACCATTTAGACAGAAAAAACCCCTCACCTCGAGTCGATCATGCTTGACTCAGGTGGGTTAGTGAAATAAGGTAGAGTTGTTTAGTTTATTGCACTCGTATAATGTGAGACAAGTAAACAACAAGTAAATAGACATTCATATAATTAGAAACTCACAAATGTACTTTTAGCATCACTTTAGCTCAACAGAACAGAATTTACTTTTACTTTAAAAGCTGCAATTTATCCTGCAGGTGGCAAAACAATCTATTTTCCATTACCCTGGGAGGCTGGACCTTCCTCAGTGACTACTAGGCGGGGTGTAAGGTATACCTACACATCACCAGTTAATTGCTGGGCTATGAAGACATGAAATGCAAATTAATTAAATGAAAAACACTTTATTCATCCTGAGGGAAATTCAGTATATATGCCATATTTCCTCTTTTTGCTGCAGATTATCATGGCTGCCACTTACAGGCTGGTGAGATATTTTCTACAATGATTGTTTTGCATTTTTATTTTCTTCAACCAAAAAAATATAACAAGGGTGACCTAATCTGTTTGGAGTGGATAAGTCCTCCTCTGCCAAACTTTCCCACCCTGCCATGCCTTTTATGAAGTTCGCTCAACACAATCATTAAAGTGCAGGTCCTGCTTAACTTGGTTTTACTGCCATGTGCTGACCCAAATTAAAAAGTATCACAGGTACTATTCCTGACTCTGACAAAAAAAAAGAAAAACCTAAAAGGAAGTTTGAAAATGATCTGTCCGTCACTTTAAAGCAGGAGGTTTTAGCCATGCATTTGTGTGCAGAGTGCTGTCCATGGTGCTGATTCTGAAGACGCTGTGCTGCTTACGGCTCCTTTACTGCAACAGCACCAGATAAAGTACCATCCAGAATTCAAATCTGAGGCAGATGAAGAGATTACAGTGAGTCTAAACTGAGGCTATAAGGCAGCTGCTGCTAATTCAGAGCCTTTGAACCAATTGCAGAACTGCTACACTGTCAGATTTTACAACTACTCGGCCTTTTACTTAGCATCTCCAGGCAAAGACGGACTCCAAATTCTTGTCAGGCTGGACTGTGACATAATTGAGAGCATCACCCTTCCTGGAGCAACCTCTGGGCAGTCAATCAAGCTATTCTGGCTTCCCTTTAAGGTTTCAAAAGAGTGACCTTTAAAACCTTCTTTATACTTTAGAGAATAAAATGTATCATCCAGTGACAGAATGATGGAAAACCAGCATGGAATAATATAGACTTGAATTAGAAATGCAGCTTTTTTTTCTCACCATTAAACTCAAATGTAGATTTACTTGAGTTCCTTATTAACTTTTCTATGAAAGGATGCACCCATTACGTTTCTGTTATATGTGTAAAGCTGCAGGTCACTTTCCAAATAGATTATTAAACTAATGCTCCCTCC
Organism: Pseudomugil gertrudae; assembly: GCA_037177535.1. Taxonomy (NCBI): domain Eukaryota; kingdom Metazoa; phylum Chordata; class Actinopteri; order Atheriniformes; family Pseudomugilidae; genus Pseudomugil; species Pseudomugil gertrudae. The sequence goes on from JBAMHV010000022.1 coordinate 18,071,503, forward strand.
TGGTAAAATAAATGTAAAAATAAATGAAACAATAAAACCAAACAATAATTACTTGCTTAGTTTGCAACAAATACAACCTAGCTCTACACGAATATCAGGAAATACATGTATAAATAACCTTTTTAACACCTTTATAAGGAATTTCAGGATGTATCTTTTGTTGTTGTACTGCAAGACTTGCAAATACTTTGCACCCAAACAATCGATGGCACCAGTGATGACTGGAGAAAACATGGCACGACTGAGTTTCCTAACAAATCCATTTATTCTCCATTTATGCTTCTTTATGTCAGAATTCAATTCAACTCAGCTTTATTTGTATGGCATCCATTCACGACAAAACCATCTCAGGGTTTCTCTGAAGACACAGCACTGCCTAAATGAAAACAAATCTATTTTGTGACCTAAATCAGTGGAATTTATCACAACTGTGTTCACTTTACCCAATTCATAAAATCTAATTGTTTAGCAAAAGACTGCATGGATCAATAAATTCAATCTTGTGTTTTTCAGTAACATCACTGTTGGTTTACGTTCCGCTTTAGTTCACAGCTTCTGCAAACTGAATTACTATTAGCTGATGAAATCCAGCACTGATGAAATCCCATAGACACCGATGGGGAATGATTTAGTGTGAGCTATTTATTAGTATTTTGGCCTAATAAAAGTCTATTTAAGTAAAGCAAGCAGGTGATGCAATGCAGGCAAGGCTATTAGTCAGTGGTTAATTTTTGCCCTGCTTTGTTCCCTTTAAAAGTGTGTTAAAAGAGTGTAAACAAGTGATGTAGGGCCTGATGTTCATTTGTTCTGTAGTTGTGAAAGTCAAGAAAACACTGCTACATCTTGCTCTGTCCTTTAAGCTGCAACAAATGATGTTATTGTTTTTTTATAATAAGAGAAAACTAACTTCTGTTGGTCTAAGGCTCTTTATTTCCTTAGCACGAATTTTCAGGATGAGTGGGAGCACTTTTCTCTGAGTGCTTTTTTTTGGTGTGTTTTTTTAAATTTGAAAACTAACCAGAATGACACAATACACAATACTCCTGTTCAGATAGAACCTAGTAATTACAAGCAGATCAGAAAAGCGCTTGAGTTTTAGGTTTTTATTTTGCAGACAGAGAAAGGAAATTAAATACAATTTCTCAGACTGACCAAAGTGTACTCTGTGGATACACGTTGGGATCACAGTGCACGCTACTGTTCTCAGAGATAAAGGTGATTAACTCTGTGTTTAGTGGGATAAATTCACAAAGACACTGGATGTTTGTGGTGAGCAGAGCAGACTCAGACTGCTGGTCAGGGTTCAAAAACAAGAACCTGTTTTCAAGAAATGTCTGACATTTACAGCTGCTCTTATGGTTGCTGCTTCACACCATGGAGGTGCGAGGGTGCCGACGCTAACAACATATCAATATGTGTTGACGTCAAGTGTTTTGAGAACAAATGGAATGTAGCAGCAGGCATGCAGAAACCTGCTTTACAGCGCATGACGAGTGACCATGGAGCCGTGGGAGAGATTTTCTTTTCTTTTCTATTTCCATTAAATCTCTGTTATCTCCATGGAAGTTAACAGAACTGTCACAGGACAACACATTACCTGAGTTTATTCAAGGTGAAATAAATAAAGCATTTGACCACAAACAGGCTGCACAAACAGAATTTATGATTTTATATGTTCTGTTTTTGTTTGCTACTCTTCTTTTGTGATTTTCATCTGACCGTTGTGTGAAAACATTGTCCTAACGTAGACAATGCTCATGTTTTTTCTTACACACCCATTTATCTGCTGTGGCTGTGTCTCAATGCCATAGTGCGCTGGAATCAGTGCAGAGTGCGCACTGCGCCCTTTTTTCCTGTAGTGCGCACCATTATGGGTAAGTGCTGTCTCAAATGGAATACTGAACATTTGCCACTTACCGGTAGTGACGGTAAGTCACATATTTTGTCAAAATTATTATTTTGTGTCCCCTACACGGCAAAAAACTGCTAACATTTGTGTGTGCTAACTGTACTGGGTTGGTTCCCGCAATCTCAAACAATTGGTCGGATAAGTAGCAAGCTGCAGTATACATGAGAACCGTAACAAAATAACTTCATACTCATGTCAATACAAATTGAAATTGAAAAAAAAAGGCCATTATTTTGAAAGTCCAGTATTTCCTTTTCTGCTCCGTCAGCAAGATGGCGTTGGGTTAGTGCGTGTAGTGTTCATCGTTTCACACTAGATTATTGGCCAATTTTAGGGCAGCATCTGGGTACTTTCAGTGCACTGACTTTTTTACTTAAATGCCAGTGTGAACGCACTACGCACCTAAATATAGTGCACAAATTAGTGCGCTGATTGAGACACAGCCTGTGTTTTCTTTGCGTGTTCATGCTACATGTTGGGATTGGTGCAAAGATCTCCTGTAGTGCATGTATCTCATGCTGCCTCCTGTGCAGGGGCCTGTCATGATGAACGGGTTAAAACTTCCTTTTTTCAGTCTTCTGAACTATGAGATTTACTTCCTGAAACTGTACAGCTCTCGCTGTCTTTGTTAGATACATGGTTCCAATCAGGTCATAGACTCAGCAGGTCTCTTCTGCCAGGATGCTTTATCATTGTCTTTGCAACTAAATGATTTCATTATTCCACCTGATGCACGTCCTGTATTATGGATTGCCAGGCAGCTTTGGGGTTGAGCCATGTTCAAAACCACGGTACATCCTGGATGTAAATCACTAAGCACTGAGCTCACATAGACTGAGATAAAAAGAAGGTGTTCTTTAGTTGTGTGAAAAGAAAACAGTTCCCTAAATTCTTAATTATTTATACGCCAAGAAACACAAATTGATGGGTGAAAAGCAAAACCTAAACATGACTTAAAATCTGTGTGGAGACAGCAAATAAATAAAAAACCTTTGTAGAAATCACAAATTGTATAGGTTTAACAAAAAAACATCAGTTGCAGCCAAGAAAGTAATTTCATTTCGCAATATCTCTGAAAGTTGGCCTTTATAAAACCTGCCATACACATTTAACACATACAGAATCCTCTGCAGAGGAGGAGGTATGTTTATTTAGCTGTGTAAAGGTGTACGCTCAAACAGTATCAACCAATGTGAGTAAAAATAAGCCTGATTACATATCAATTACTTTAGCAGTAAGAATGGCAATTTGCACTGTTGGGCATAATCCTGATAATAATAATAATATATCTAACTATAAACATGTAAAAAGTGCAATATCCAATAAAATGTGAGAATGTTTGTTGCATTCTGAAAAAAGAGAAAGTGTAACAGCGTAATGTTAGGTATACCTCTCCTTTTAACATCTATACATTTCATACATTTTCACTGTGTTGCAGGAGATCAGCAGCAACCAAAAACTGCCAGTTGAACAACTGCAGCTTCCACTTACATCCCCCCAACAAAACAGATGTGAAAAAGCAGCAGAACCAGACCAGGTCTCATTTCACACATCACTGACCAATTCACAGCGACACTAAACAAAAGATAATCCCATCAAATGTGACAGCAGAGGAGGCTTCAAATTCCAAAGCGTTCCCGTATGGAAGTGTTAGAGGAAATGGAGACAGCGGGAGATAACACATCCACAGCAGAGGGGAGGAAAGTGAACTGATTGCCGCAACTATGAAGCAGAGATGTTTACCAGAGCGTATATGCTCAGCAGAGCTAATCTTGTTGTAAAAAATATCTACTAACAGTGAGTTTCCTGCTTTGTTTAACTGTATGAGATGGAAGACTTTCTTTTGGGTCTGTGACATTTTATTTTAATCTAAAAGTCAGGTGGATTCGGCAGGGTGCTCTGGGTCATCACCATGCTTGAATGATTCCCTTTTAACCAGGTTCTATAGCACGTCTTTCAAGTTGTGGTAGTTCTGGTTCCTCAACAGCCAAACTTGAGCCTGTCTGCTCCATTGTAACTTCTTGTGGTTTATTCACACCCAATGATGTCCTCCCAAAGTTTGCATTATCCTTCAAACTGACTAAACTGTGAGGAAACCTCGTTCATTCATGGTGTCTTTTCAAACTATAAAGACACATCTGGATAGATGCTTCATGCAATGAGTTCTCTCCAGTCATAGGTCAAGCAGAACACTGCAAACATGTAAGTCACGTCCAAGATTGGTGCCAGTTGTAAAAAAACTAAAAACATATCCAGAAGGTATAGCTATTTATCTCAGCTACAGAAGGATAAAAAGACTGTGTGGCGCTGTCAGAGAAGAGCTCTGACATTCCTTTTTACTGAGGTCACAAGCAGGTAGGAGTGTCTGGGCTCATAAGAGTTTCTACAATTCAGGGCCACAACAGCAAAACTGTATCAAAAATATTATACAAACATATATATACACAAACATATACATACTGTATATATTGTATATATCTATATAATATATATTGTATAAAACTAAAACTTAAATCCCAATATATATGATACGTATATGGAGAAGTCCAAGCAATCTCCCATTAGGAGTTGTTTTTCTAAAACTAACTGCTTGCAGCCAATCTGTATGGCTGAACAAGGTATTAGGTACAGATGCACAGCCAGAATAAATAGAAATCAGAAGTGCAGGGTGATGCACAGCAGTGCTCTCTTAATATGCTGTGTCAGACTTCAGATCACTGTGCCAAAAGAATTGATCATCTTAGTTGATTGTTGAGACGCTTGGGCAAAGGGAAGTGGAAACACATCAATATTGTGAAGGTACAGAAGGCATCCACTAATCAGAAGATATTGAAGACACTGTAAACACATTGACCCTGTGTGTCCCAAAGTGTGCGTCAAGCTTTGAATGTGTTTATGATAAAGTAAAGAACTTTATGTGTAGAATATGAAGCAGGAACGTGTGAATGGGTGAATAAAGAAATGTATTTCAAGGCTGTGAATAACCCAAGGTGAAAACAAACATCCATCCATTTTCCTCCTCTTATCCGAAGTCAGGTGGCGGGGGCAGCAGCCTGCAGAGGGAAGTCCAGACTTCCAGACTCTCCCAGGGCCTCTATCCGCAGGGGCATGCCCAGAACACCTCACAGGGGAGGCGTCCAGTAGGCATCTTAACCAGATGCCCAAGCCACCTCATCTGGCTCCTCTCGATGTGGAGGAGCAGCGGCTCTACTCTGAGACCCTCCTGGATGGCCGAGCTTCTCACCCTATCTCTAAGGGAGACACCGGCCACCCTACAGAGGAAACTCATTTCAACCGCATGTACCCGGGATCTCATTCTCTCAGGCACAACCCACAGCTTGTGATCATAGATGAAAGTAGGGACATAGAGCAAGCGCTAAATTGAGAACTTCGCCTGTCGATCTCATGCACCATAAGTCCCCTGCCCCCCCACTTGTGAACAAGACTCAAAGATACTTAAACTCTTCCTCCAGGATCTCATCCTGCACTCTTAGAGAGGACACTCCACCCTTTTCCGGTTGAGAGCCATGGTCTCAGATTTAGAGATGCTGATTCTCATCCCAGCCGCTTCACACTCGGCCATGAATCGCTCGAGTGAGAGCTGGAGATCAGGACCAGATGAGGGGATCCAGTTTGGGGGCCTCAGGATCGAGTCTCTGCTTTTTGCAGAGGATGTAGTTCTGTTGGCTTCATTTGGTTCTGATCTCAAGCTCTCACTCGAGCGAGTAGTGTGAACCCCTATCAGTTGAAACACCCACCCCCCCGTCCCCCTTTGTGAAGAGGGGGGCCAATACGCAAGTCTGCCAGTCCAAGGGCACTGTCCCTGATGTCCATGTGATGCTGTAAAGGCGTGTCAGCCAAGACTGACTCCGGGCAGATCTCGTCCAACCCCGGGGCCCTGCCACTGAGGAGCTCTTTAACCACCTCAGCGTCCTCAGCCCCGGAGATGGGAAAACCCACCTCAGAGTCTCCCAGATCTGCTTCCTCATCGGAAGACATGTTGATAGGATTGAGGAGGTCTTTGAAGTATTCTCTCCAGCGACCCACAACTTCCCAGGTCAAGATCAGCAGCCCCCCATCCCCACTGTGGACTGTTGACAGAGAACTGCTATCTCCTCCCCAGTCGTCGGATGGTGGACCAGAATCTCCTCAAAGCCATCCGAAATTCGTTTTCCCTGGCCTCACCAAACTCCTCCTATGCCCAAGTTTTTGCCTTGGCAACTGCCAAAGCTGCATTCCATGTATCCTTAAAATAAACATGCAGAAAAACAATCAAATGTGTTTGTTCTATCAACTGCTTGTTTTAAGGTCAACAACAAAGTTTAAGCTCTGTTTATAGAGTTGTTACTGTAAAGTGAAGAAAACCTTGATACACATCACTAATTAAACAAGTGTATTATTGTGTGAAACAGCAGCACTGTAGGACAGATATGAAATCAGTTCTATTTATGCATGCCATCTCTGGGCAGATAGCTACCTGGAAACTGGGGATGCAAAGCAAATATGACTTGCTCGAGCTTGTTGATCAAGAAGACTCATCTGAATGAGAGAAAAGTGAGTTTATCTGGTTCCTTTAATTGTAACAGGTATTGAAAACACACTCTTCCATATTAAAAAAGAGAAAAAGCTGATTTTAATCTCCTCTATTAATTATTAAAAGAAATTCTATTTACTTCATGCACTTTGCAAACTGGTGCACAAATAGGAGGGTTCTGTGCACCTCCTCGGGGACTGCAAATGTGTAAACACAAAAGTGGTGGACGGGGATATAAGAAAGGATGGCTATAATCACACTGTGCTCAGAGCACTTAGTACAGCATTTTACCTTCAATTAAACACAGCTAAATTGGATTCATGTTGTGTTAACAACAAATGAACTCATCTCAGAATGCACGCAAAGCATGGAGACACACTGGAGGCTGGGAGTGAGCATGTATGACTGCAAGAATATTAAAAATATGATAACTCACTAGAGGCCTAGGTGCTCATTTATAAAGCTTGCTTACGCACAAAAAGCAGCGTAAGTGGATTTCTACGGAAAGTTTCTGATTTATAAA
>JBAMHV010000022.1:18088132-18110636 GCA_037177535.1 Pseudomugil gertrudae
AGGAAGCCGGAGTACCCGGAGAGAACCCACGCTAACACGGGGAGAACATGCAAACTCCACACAGAAAGGCCACTGTTCAGACCTCCCAACCTGGGGATCAATCCCGGTTATCGTAGATAACTCGTAGTTTGCCTTTAACTTGATGCATTTGTTGAACGCACAATGTCAATGTGTTTGTTCAGGTTTCATTGTTTGTCCTATCTGTTTATATCTATAAATAAATAAAAAATAGAAGTTAATGTTCTTTTTTGCCGGGCAGGCATGACAGAGAAAAAGACACATTCGTTTTCTTTCATGTTGTGTCTTACAGGGAAAATGAAAAACAGTTATGATAAGCTGCATGGTTTTTTTTATGTTGGAGTCAAATGTTACAGCTTAAGACCTTAAAATGAAAAGGTATTTCTGCTACCATGCCGTTTGTAAAGCGCTTTAGAAATGAAAAATGGTACAATAACAATGTTTTTTTTTCATTTCAGAAATGCTTTGTAATTTCCCTTTGGGTTAAGGTGTTAGCAGTTCTGCTAATACATTGTCAAAATTGATTTTTTTTTATTGAATTTTGGTACCTATTTGCTGGAGCATGTTTTGAAAGTTAAGTATGATATGATATAATATGAGAAGTTTGGAAAAAATTATTTAATTCAGGTCAGCTTTATTTACAATGACTTCTTAGATGATATAATGGCAAAATGAAAATTCAGTTTTTACCATTTATTAAATATTTTGTTTAGTAAAAAATACAGGTATATTCCGAAGATGAAAAACAATTTCTGTTCTATTGCATTTTAATTTGAATTATGGTACCGAATCGCTTTCATACTGTGTCTCCTAATATGTAAATATTCCTACCATTTCAGCAGCACTAGGAGTTTTAAAAGAAAGCACTTTGACAGGACTATGTCACAGTAAGAGAATTTATCCACTAACACATATTTATTGCTCCAGTTATTATCTATAGCAGTAGCGCATTTAATGTAGAATCAAGAGAAAATAGTGACTGCAGTGGCCATATTCATATTAAAGGCATGTCAGAAGGTGTCACCGTTTGGGTAAATGATTTGTTTTAGATTCATTTTAGAGGGGCTGGAGCACCGAAGATCAACAAGCTTCACTAGGAATAATCTGAACCGTAAGTAATGTGCATAGACATCATTGGAGCCTAAAATGCTCACTTGATGAAATCAAACAAGTTAAATCCTGCATGAACCAAAGGTTTTAAACAAAAAATTTTTACCGGTTCATCATATGTATCCTGTGGATCATGCAGTGTGGTAAGAGTCACAGAGCAGCATTTATGTTGTAATATTGTTCAGGATATCAAGAAAACAATCAAGAATATAATGACATTTTATTTCCAGCATATACAGAACCCACCACTGAATTCTCCAGCCAATAGAAGTTACTGATGATGAATCCTACTCGGTCATTTTCTGCCTTCATGTTAATCCTTTATTTCCAGTTTTTTTTTTTTTTGTTTGTTTGTTTTATTGTTGTCATGAACCAGCTATAGTGTTAAGGCAGTGTTTATATACAGCCATAGCATGCTGCTGTAAAGTGATGCACTGAGACAGGAAAAAGTGTGTTCTCTCCACCTCAGGACACCACCGGGCAATGGCACCTCTGGAAATGTACATAATAAATGTCACTGAGCAATTAAAACATGTCAGAAGCATAAAGGTATGCTTGAAATGTTATATCATTCACATTTAAAGTTCAAATGGAACATTGTGCAGAGAGCCAACCTTTGTGTTTCGTGTTTCCTACACCTGCTAAAAAAGCCTGTCCTTCTATGATCGGTTAGCTGCAGTGGCCTGATTGGGCTCATCCAAGCATTCTGCATCGGCTCAGCTGAAACTCAAGTTTCTAGAGAGCATTTGATCAGACACAAAATTAATGTACATCATTTATGGCATCATCAGCCGTCAACATGTTTTATGGTTTTCATTAAAGTACTAGCCAATAGCACTGTATAGGTGGCAAGGTCATAATATTGCTCCCTTCCTTCCTTATTTAATGAGGATTTACAGATTATCTATCTGAGCCCATTCTGAAGCTGTGATCTACAACATTTATACACAACATAAAATATTAACAATTTAATAGAAAGCTTAAAAACTGAAGCTAACATGTAGCATGCTGCCTTCAAACTGACAGCATGTAAACCATTTAGAGACAAAAAAATAACACGATCCAAAATGACACTACAGATGTAAAAATCTATCCTCAGGGGTTTATAAATGGGATTGATTAGATTTGAGTGTGGCGTCATGCCTGGTGAGCACTGATGGGTGATGCAAATAAAAGAATTATGGAGGCCTTTTCATCACTTCTGCCCAATGCTTTATGAGTTCTGCAGCACAAAGTGTTCTGGACATTTTGAGATGAAAAACAAACACGGGGGGAAATAAACCCTCCAAAATAGCGCACGAACACACAATAAGTAGCAGCATTTCCAAACAGCCATCAAGCCTGATTATCGTCAAGGGTATGCATGACTGGCTTAGCCTTACTGGTGTGGCAGTCTCTTATATAAAACACCAACAGTGACTGACAACATCCCCTGATTACTTCATGTCTGAGTAAGGTGAGGTGGACGGGTGCTGACTTCAATAGCCTCTCAGCCTCAGTCCTCCCACTGGACAAGTTCAGGAACAAAGATAATGTCCTGTTATGAATCCACAGCGTGTTTCTCTTTATTAATCTGCTAAGGCTTCACACTGTCACACATTGTAAAATTAGGTCATTATAAGCCAAGTCTATGAAAGGCAAAACAAAACGTATTAATCATTTATTTCACTGTTGAATAAACAAACTGAAATTACCAAGCCCCAACTGTCAAACTGCCATGCACACTGGCTTTAATGAATTAACCAGCCAAGAAAGAAGATGTTCAATTCCGACAGCACAGAAGTGGTTCATGTATAATTGATGAGTGGCTCAGTGAAGTAGTTTCATGTTGAGGATAGTGGGTGTTATCAGTTGGAGAGTCAATGCATATGCACAGCAGGCAGTGACATGAAGAGGTATGTTTCTTCTCCACAAGTCCAGGAAATGTGAGAGGATCCTTGCAATCAATTATCTGCTTTTTGGGTTTTTTGTCACATTAAAACTCTTCTAAAACTCTTCTAAATTTGAGGCACTCAAATGCAATACATGCTTTCTCCATCAAACTGGTCCTTGGTGTCCAGAGGGCTTTCACACATATGCAAGCTTACTTTGACACCTACTTTTAAGTGTGAAATACCAATAGATGTCAGGCTAAACAGCCATGCTTCATTTCCTAACCATAAATCAGCTGAACTATTTTGTAACAACAAAATTAGATGCTGCCATTAAAAAGTCATAGACATGACATCCAGAGTAAACGCATAGAGAAGTTTATAATCAAACACAAATGAGATCATATGTGTTTAAGTTTTAATTTCATAGCCTCTTCAAGATCATGGGAAGCCTAGTCCATCCCAGTCACATGGCAAAATTCCCAGCAAATGCTGGAAAGTGGACAGAAGAAAAATGATATGAAAGAAAATTAAATAAATAAATCAACTGTACAAGCATTTCCAAATAGACAAAACCAGCTGCTACACCTCTGAAGAAACAAGCCAGAAAACATCCTAGTAAAGTCAGCAGGCAATCATCAGGAGCACCTAAAGGTGGAGAAGCTGTGAAAAACATGGCCAACAACAACTAAATATAGAAAGCCGTAAGTGCTGCTACTGGTGAGCTATCTGCAAAAAACTAAACTCTTTTCAGAAGAGCAAATGTGATCTGCACTCCTCAGCCGCCGGGCGATCATTATTCTTGACTGGATGCTGAACAGGTTAGAAAAAACAAAATAAAAAAATGAAAAATGAAACCATATTTAGTCTGAATTATGTCATTTCACAATGAAAATATCTGTTTGTTTATTTGTGAATATTTTGAGTGATAATAAAACACCTCCATAAGAAGCTCCAGTAATTATGGTTTCCCAGTGGTAAAACTGATAAACGCAGCTTCTCACTGTTTTCCTGAAAAATGATAAGCACAAATATCGACAAAGTGCAAACGCTGTTCATTTGTATTGTCAAACGGTTTCCTGCGCAAGTCACCTGTAAATAGCTTAATTGATACAGTATCGGATCATTCAGCATGGTGTGAAAACAGCAGATAAGAACAGGTGAATAGAACACTGATTAAAGCCACTGAGTAAAGCTGTTCAGTTAAGCTGTTCACACAGCCGTGACTTGTTATTGAGCTTCGTTTCTGCCTTCAAGTCTGAATACAAAAGTCTTGCCAATGTGTTCTCCAGCTCAGGAGCCAAATAACGTTTTAATGGACTGTGGATTTTAATTTCAGTTCACTGATGTACTAAATTAGATATTTTTCACCCACTTGATGCAACGTTGACTGCAACAATTTACAAAAACAAGGAGACAGTTGTTAAAAAGCAATGAGTAAAAAAGATTTTGATCTTAGAAATGAAAAACTCTTTCTGCTGGCTTACTAATTTGCAGGTTCGGGTAGATCTCATTAAGAACCAGGTCTTTCTTATTCATTTAACCACTGCTAAAAAAAAATGTGTCACACATGGTTTGATAGTTCAGGGAAGTTCTCCTTTGTGTAAACGTGACTAGTAGATGGTTGCATTAAGTTCCTTTCCCTTCAAATTATTCTGCACACCTTTAGTTGCACATAAAACAGGAGACTATGATTTAGCAGGGACAGTTTTAGTTTATTCCAACGACATTTTATAGTAAATGTTCCCATCTGGGAATTCCAAATAGTGAAAGAGAACAGAATAATTCTCTCTCCAGCTATAAATGTAGATGGATATTCACAACTCAGTCGACTCAGATGAGTTTTTTAGTGTACAAACAATGCGGTCATAAAGCCTTGCTGCAAAGATTATATCCTGCATTAAGCAAAAAAAAAAAGATGTCTCATTGTGTTTAAAGAGCACTAACAGGAGGTTTGGTTTGGCACATTTTCAGGCTAATATTCTGGAGTGCTTCAGCTTTATGCATTGTCTGCATTTTAATAATGATCAAATTGTGTATAACTGTATTATGTTATGAGAAAATGGCTGGAAGCCTGCTTGTTAACAAAAAGCCTTCTTTATATTACCTTTGTTCTGGTCTGACATACTTACACAGGAATATCAGCCTATATTCAGATACATCCCTCCAATTCAACAAGACTAAAATTTGACTGCAAGCTGAGAAGGCACAATGAAAAGGGTCAAAGGGCTCATAGATTTAGTTCAAGAGACATGTGGGTCCATCTTCCCATCATAATTGGCCACTGTGAGACTTGGACATAGAAGCAGAGAGCAACTTTAGCCTCCATTTACTTTTCCACTAATGCAAAAGGCTACTCTTAATTACTTCCAAAACTGAATTTCATTGACTGAATATGTTTTAAACTGACTTTTAAAAAGCACCAAAAGCAAAACCTGTAATCAATAATTCCTTCATTGTTACTGCTGTGCTCAGAATTGAAAGATGGAGGCTTCTATTTATCCTGCAACCAATTCTACATTGATCTTTGCTGGTTTGGCTTCCTTTTACTCCGTGTATGTTTTCTTTTTTTAATGGGTTGTCTTCACAATGTTTTTGTGCTCAGATGTGTCAGTATAACAGCAGTAAGTTAAGTCATTGCCAATGATTCTTTAGCATAAACCAGGAGAAACACCATCATCTCACCTCATCCGCTTGGATTTTGTTTTACGAGTTAGGGCCTGCTTCCTGTTCTCTTAGCGGGTTAATGGGGAGTAAATCAATTTGTTGACTCAACCATAACACAGCGAGACACCTCGTTTGTAACAGAACATGAGCGACTATTAGAGCTTAAACAGCTGGATGCTACACAACTCTGCAGCATATTCACAACATACAACTTGAACAAAGGATTTTAGATCTATCATTTAGAATCATATGGCACTTAAACTTTGGTTGGTTATTATTACAGCATAAGGGGGTTTGAAATGTGCGTAATGCTGTTGGAAAACATGGAGAAACTGAAACATGGTTCAACAAAGTTTATATTTTCTCCTTTTCATTATGTTGTATCTTAAAATTATGCAGTGCAGCTTTTATAGCAAAGCTATACACAAACCTTTTAACATCTTCTTCCTTTTTTCTATATAAAATTGCATCCCACACACCATGTGCCAGAGCTGCAGGAGGCACATTAACAGCAAATAAGGCAAGATTCATTTAATGATGTGAGACACCTTTTTATTTCTTCCCTCATTTAGTTAAATGCTGCTTTCGCAGTAAACTGGGGCCCATCCGCTAAAAACACTCGGAGTGAGATGTGGCTTCCATCCAGCACGGGATGTGTACACCCTCCAGATTTGTTTCTGGCTGAAAGATGACTGACAACCATCATAAGACAAGAATCCTGTTAAATTCAGACTTGCAAAAATCTTCATAAGATAAGAAGATGGACTGTCACCGCACAAAGATCAAAGATGCTGGAACATCTTTTCGCCTCTGGTGAAGAAAAATATTGATGACAAGACAGGGCGCTTTTCTTTGTTCTCTTTCTCGGTCTTCCATCTGTCAGATAATCATGTTTTATAGCTGACGATTATCAGACTTTTCTAGGATGGAAAAATGGAAATATAATGATGCCACGGTTGCAGGGAGTTAGCTTTGGGCAACACCTGGAGGCCTGTCTTTTTCATTTACCCCTTTTAGCTGCTTTTGCTATGTTTTTTTGGTTTCTGAAAAACTAGAGTCACTGGATTGTTTCAGCGTAAAAAAGGAAATTGGAAATCATTTTGTGTTTATATAACATGTTTCTAAATGTATAGAAGTCATCTATGTTGCAAAGCATCTGACATACACGCATAAGCCGCGGCCAATTTATAAGCCGTGGGTGTCCACACTGTGACATCATCACCTAAAAAGGTAAATAAAAAGGATTTCCCATCAAAGTATGATTCCTTTGTATTCGTGCTGATACAAGATTGACTTGCCTTTGTGTCGGTTGTGGATTCTCAGACTACTCTCACCTATGGTCAGGAGCTTTAGTGGGTCATGACTTAAATAACAAGATCCCAGATACAGAACCGCGCGCTGTTGTAGCATGTGTGAAACACTGCGCATCGGGGTGCGCACTCGAAGCGTCCCGTGTACACGCCTGGCGAGAGCATTTTGGGGATCTTTTGATAAGCGCACCCTGGTTGCTGATGTCAGCTCCAAGTACTGTAAATAACAAAAACATTTGGTCAGAAATACGATTACATGTACAATCATAGTGGGTGAAATGTTTTTGTGATTTCTCTGCGTGCGGTATTTGAAGCTGACATCAGCCACAATAGGGAATTACTGCTCGCCACACCACAGGGGGAGGGTAAAATAATCGTGTAAGCCGCAGTATTTAAAGTGTGTGAAAAAAGCAGCAGCTAATAGTCCAGAAATTACATTTTAAAAAAGGCAGTTAAAAATATGTTTTTTAATGTGTCATATTAGATATGAAACAGATGCATGGGATACATAAAAGGGGGAACCAGATACAAGAACAGTTTTTTCTGTTGCAAATAAATGTTAAATGTCAACATGTTAAAGCCGTGCCATTTGCTCACTGGTAGATTAAAACAAAGAGAATAATGTATGATTGAGGATTTTTTTTTCCAAATAGTGCAGCCTTCAATTAGAAGGTAATTAATAAAGTGATTAAAAATAGATGAAAGTAACTTTGATTGTTTTGAAAGTGATAAAATGCTCATGTTACACGGAGCTTACAAGGAGAAACTGTTCCATTGGGTCTGAATGACTCAAAGCTTAAACAAAGTCTGCTGCCTTGAGCTTTTGTCCTTTAGTTTTAAAATATTGTGTTGATGGTGTTATCACTCCCTTTTATTTACAACATAAGAAAAGAGCAGCAAGTGCAGATGAATATTTACTTGCAAGTAAAAGGACCACTCATCATAAATACCTTAACAAAATAAATAACATTGATGAGCTACAAGAATGGCATATGTCATTATGCAATGCATGCAACATGCATTTACCTTACTTATGTAAATGTTCCTATTTATAGGATTCACTTGTTTGGTGTGGTGTAACCGTTTGGTGATTTTTTGTGTAAAGGGAAGGAAGCCAAGGCTGTGAAGTCCCTTCTATAACCTTCTTTTTTTCATGTATGTTTTCCTCGCTTTGTTTACATCATATGTCAGTGTCAAACTATGTGTCCTCTTGGTGGAAAAACTCCAGTCCACACTGTGGTGAAACAACCAGATCTTTACCTGATATTTGGGGTTTCATTCCAGAGGGAAGCTTTCAGGACTTTGAAGCTTTAAACTGACACCTGTTTTTTTTATATACCTCGAGAAGACTTTTGACTTTATTTGGATTAATTTCGACCTTTAATAATAACCTTTAAACGTGTTTACTTGTGTCATCATCATCATCTTGTAATGTGGTGACATCAAAAGGGGAGGAGAAATGTCTTTGCTTCAGTCCTTTGTCTCTACTGAGGATGTTATATCACTGTTATATCACCATACAGAGCAGCAATGAGACATAACAAGGTCATTCCTTCTCATGTAACTCTTTAAAAAACAATTAATAGCATGTCTCATTCAAACAAAAACCAGCGAAAAACTGAATTTATGCCATAACTCCAGCATTTATTCTTTTACTTTAAACAGAAACTGTTTGGAAATGTCTTTTGCACATACACCCAGCATAAGTTTGCTTCAAACTCGGCTTACCAGGGTAAGCGACACCCCCCCAATCCCAATTAATCCAATACAATGGAGGTGTTTCAAAATTTCATGTATTAGCTTAATCACTCTGATATTACTCATTCATTATATAGGAAATAAGTGGTTCAAAGTCTCCTTGTGCCAGGCTGTATCTTTGTTTATCGTACATATGTGTTTTCCTCTGTGAGGATGTTAGTTAGGAAGATCCTGTCTGTCTACTTAGCCGATACCAACCAGATACTTCCTGGATGACCCAAAGGGGCATCTTGACCATAAAGAGATTTATTTAGGTGAGACATGGGTTGCGTATTTCATCATGCTGAGCATGAGTGGCCGACAAGACAATCTCTTTGTTTTAATATGCAAGATATATTATATGCTCATGATCCCAAGACTTAAAAGGTGCCGCCTGAATGTTGAGAATCAGATTCCCTTCAGACCTTCGTGCAGTCGGACCTCTGAATGGTTTCTCAAATTACAATTCTATATTTTGTTACTTGTCTACTTTGTTCATTAAACCTTGTAATCTATTTCACATCAGAACCGGACTCCTCATCCTTGACAGAGAACTTTTAATTGCCTCAACAGAGGGAAGAAGGGGCATAGCTCAAATTACTCATAAATTAAACCTAATAGACTACAACAAAAGTCTGATCCAAACAGAAGCCACACTAATACAGATAACACCACAGAAGAGCAAATCTAAATCTGGCCCAATCACATAATTCATAATGTGTCAGTCCTACAAATAAGCAAGATGACCTTAAAGGCACCACACAACAAACCAGTGTCTCCATGTTAAAAAGCAATATGGACAAGCTGCAGCCATTGGTCCACAGGGCAGCAAACCGGAGTAGCAGGTGAAATATGTGCAGTGAGGTGGAGTTAACCCCAGCCAGGTGATGACACAGAATGATATACTAACTGATTGAGAGAGGTGATTAGGTTAAATTGATCAGACCTTTAAACATTTTAATAACTAACTTTGTAGTATTTAAGTGCTTCACCCTTTTCTCATGTCTCGTTAAATCACTGCCAAAAAGCTATGATCCAAAACCCTCTAAATATCAGGCCATTCTTTAGCAGTTTAAAGGAGAGTAGACCTTTATCCTCAGTCACCATGACAACACTAACTGATCAAAGGTACAAACACTCGCTTGCTGAGTTTAGGGAGTTTCATATGGAGCTCATTTGCACAAAAGAAGTGTAACTGAGGTCGACTGGAATGATTTTTTAAGCTCAGCATCCATTGTTTTTCAAAGGAGGACAAAAGAGTCTAGAAAACGGCATTACGATAAAGAATCATGCGGGATAAAAATGTTTGGTTATGTTCTGAACTGGATTAGCTCTGCAATGAATATTTTACAGCTTGTGGTTTCAGTGTGTATCTGTCTAAATATGTCTGTCAGCTAAAACTGTTGCTGTACATAGTAACAGATAAATAAGAACCAGATGAAATGAAGAATTATCAGTTCAGACATCATTCAGGTCTGCAGCTTTAGATACAGGTCTCATTTTGACATTCACACATATTAAACGGAACATCCCAATCTATTGTGTGAGCAGTGGGAGGCCTCACATTAATGACAACTGGCTATTTAAAACTGGTTGCGTGTCTAGCAACCCCATTGTACGAGGCAGTCTCTGGGCCTAAGAAGATAAAATGTGATCCATATCCAGTGCTCGAGGCTGATCTGTCCTCATGAGCCCAGTGCTGCATTGCTTCCTCTGACCTAAAAGTAGAATCACGTCTTACTTACTGAATGGATTTTCTCCTGTTTTCTTTTCTCAAACTTCCAATAAAAGAATTGGGTTAACAAGTACCTGTGCTAAACATTCAAATGATGACAGCAAAGTGAATATTTTAGTTATTTCTTTTCTAAAAAGGCAGAAATAAAGATTTAGAAGGTTTCAAAAACAAGATTTATAGTTACTCTACTAAAGTTGTATTTAATTGAAGTTGCTGTAACCAGAAGTCCTAATTTGAATGCAATTCAAACAGAAAAATACAAAAGCAGCTTCATCTTTCATAGTTTAGATAATGTAAACAGTGAGAAAACCCCTCCTACGCTGACATGGGGACACTTGCTGCCTAATACTCAAGTTTATCTGGGATCCATTTAGAGCCAAGCACATTCAGTGCTTTATAGACAAAAAATGATTTGAAATAACATTTTTGAAGAACAAAAAGCACCCAGTGAACACAGGGACCTTTATAACGTGCATGTCTCATTCTCATCACTGTAAACCTCAAACTCTCCAAAGTTCAGAGGAAAATGCTATGCTATAGCATCTATGTTTGCCTGCCCCTCCTAATGATCAGTGCTTCTATGCCTCTATTCTGCTTCAAAAACCACAGCAGAAAGAAAATCAGTTAATATGTAAACGGGTCTTATTTAGGACACATGCTGCTGACTGACATTTGGGTAATATGAGAAGAACCATTCATGCTTTTGTAATTGTGCTTAAATCATAAAAAAGGATCCATTTAGAGCCGACTGAGCTCTGCCCCATCTGTGTTAATGCTAAAGTCCATCTCGGAACATTAATATTAATCTCTTTTTGCACAGCGTGAATGGAGTCATCACAAATTCATCAAGGGGACCTAACAAACTGAGCCTTTGTCACATCCAGCCATTTGGAGCTGACATTTCCTCTCAGAGGGAGAGCTAAACCAGGTCAGCTCTCTGCAATTACCTGAAAATACAGAACACTGCTGGGACTCCAGGAAGACAGGTTTTTAATGGCGTACAAGATGGAGCAGCATCCCTACTTATCTTTACACTCAATGTTCCCACAAACACACTAAGAGATATTTTCAAACCAATGAAAAGGTGTAAGGATGTGTTTACAGTGCAGCAAAGATAATGGCTTGACAAATAACTCAGTAGAACGGGTAAAAGCAATAAAAAGGGTGGTGCTTTCTGAAAAATTAGGGGATCAGATGCCATCAGGGTATATGACCCCCTGTTTTTCGAGAAAAACATGGAAATCTGTTTTTCCCCTGCTGAGCATAATCACATCAATACCTAAATATAAAAGCAATAACCTTTTTGTTTACAGCCTTTTAATCTTGGGAGACAAATGTAAGACATCACTCTGCACTAGTCTGCTCCATTTAGACAAGCACGTTGGTATTTTTACCCTTAAAAACAAGAAGTGGAGGCAATTAACATTTCAGCGACACAGCAGAGTTTAATTAATGTCGAGTGTAACACAGATTATTCAACACTTGTTTCAAAGCTAAAGGTCAGCAGCAACCTAGGTGTTTTGTAAACACTTTAAAAGCTGGTTAATGATGTTTTTGTTATTTACTTTAGCGAAGACACTGAAGCATAAACAAAATGTACTGATGGAGAGTTCATTACTTGCATCTGCAGTTACGAGACCTGCCAGTTTTATTTACTCTGTGCTGGATGGAATCAAAGACTTGAGACTTAAAACCAAGCCAAATTCAGTGGTCACCTTATTGTATACCAGAAGATCAGTGCCAAAATTACCTCTGGGTTCTAGGTTGATTGCGTTTTTACGATGTACCTGACCAGAGGATTACACACTCTGCAGGTCCGATTTGATTGAAGTTCCAGGAAAAAAAAATCGACATGGTCTCACTTCAATTACTCAACAACACGAGCAGGAGTTAATTAAAGGTTGAAAACGTCATCTCTGTTCGAATGAGAAACCAAGAACAGCAGAGTGTTAATAGATACTCTTGATTCTCTGAAAAGTAACACTAGTTCATTTGTACAGTGCTTTTCATGTACAAGATAATTCAAGGTGGTTTACATAAAAGCCTAGCAGGGTGTAAGTGACAGTGTCAGGGATTCACAGCTATTTTGATAGAAGGCGGCAAATAAAAAAAAATTTAAAAAAAGCAGCAGACCTGCAGTTTTTTGGGAGTTTATTTTGTCACATGTAAGGGACATAAATGAGGCCTCCATGTTTAGTTTAAAATCTGGAAACAGAAAGTACATTTGATCCTGATGACTGAGGGTTGGTTCATAACAAACAAAAAGATCCTGAATCATCCTGTGCTTAAAGTGCTTAATGATCCTGACATTAAGCACTTTATAAACCATCAGCCAGATTTTGAAGTCAATTCTTTGGCAGCCAGGAAGCCAGTGTGGACCACTTTCTTGTTCTTAGTGTGGACTCAAGCAGTGGTATTCTGGGCTAACTGCAGCTGTTAAATTGACTTATTAGGGACACCTAACCAGAAGCCCAAGCCACCTCATCTGGTTCCTCTCCATGTGGAGGAGCAGCAGTTCTACTCTGAGCCCCTCTCAGCCCCCTTCTTACCCGTTTTCTAAGGGAGACACTGGCCACCCCACGGAGGAAACTCATTTTGGCTGCCTGTATTTACAGTCTCTTTTATTCAGTCAGGGGTAGGAACATAGAGCGACCAGTATATCAATAGCTTTGCCTTCTGGCTCAGCCCTTTCTTCACCACAACAAACTGTCTGCAGCACCGATCTGCCTGTTGATCTCCTGCTCCATCTTCCTCTCATATGTGAACAAGACCCAGGGATACTTGAACTCCTCCACTTGGGGCAGGACCTCATCCCCCACCCTTAGAGGACACTACACCCATTTTCTGCTGAGAACCATCCCAGCTACTTCACAATCGGCTGCAAATCGCTTGAGTGAGAGCTGGAGATCACTACCAGATGAAGCCAACAGGACCACATCATCCGCAAAAAGCAGAGACCCAATCCTGAGGCCACCAAACTGGATCCCCTCAACACCTCGGCTGCACCTAGACATTCTGTCCACAAAAGTTCTGAACAAAATCGGTGATAAAGGGTAGTCTTGACTTGAAAGAATCTGACTTACTGCCGGCAACGTGGACCAAGCTCTGACACCAGTCGTACAAGGACTAGACACCTTGTACAAGTTGGTCCGGCACGCCATACTCAACGAGCACCGCCAACAGGAGTCACAGAGGGGCACGGTCAAACGCTTTCTCCATGTCCACAAAACACATGTAGACTGGTTGGGCAAATTCCCAAGCTCCCTCCAGGACTCTGAAGAAGGTATAGAGCTGGTACACTGTACTCCTTCTCAATCTGGGATTCAACTATACGACATACCCTCCTTTCCAGGATCCCTGAATAGAGTTTCTCGGGGAGGCTGAGGAGTGTGATCCTTTTATAGTTGGAGCACATCCTCCGATCCTACTTTTTTAAGGGAAAGACCACCACCCCAGTCTGCTAGTCTATGGGCACTGTCTCAGATGTCCACGTGATGCTGCAGAGGCGGGTCAGCCAGCACAGCCCTACAGAATCTAGAGCCTTAAGAAAATTCGAGCAGATTTCATCCACCCCCGGGGCTTTGCCACCGAGGAGCTCTTTAACCACCTCAGCAACCTCAGCCCCAGGATGGGAGCTAATAACCCAGAGTCTCTGAGCTCTGTTTGCTCATGGAAAGATGTGTCAGTAAGATTGAGGTCTTCAAAGAATTTCCTTCCAGTGACTCACAACATCAAGGTTAAGGTCAGCAGCACCCAATCCCGACTGTAGACAGTGTTGATGGAGAACTGCTTCCCCTTCCTCAGTTGCCATATGGGGGAGCAGAAGCTCCTTGAAGCTGTCTGAAAGTCAGTCACTCTCCATAGCTTCACCAAACTCTTCCCATGTCTGCATTATTGCCTTTGCAACCACTAAAGACACAGTTTGCTTAGTCCATTGATACCCATCAACTGCCTCTAGAGTCCCACAGGCCAAAAAGGCCTAACTCGGACTCAATATTCCCTCCCTCACTTCAGATACGGCTGAAGCTCTGCTGCAGGTGGTAGTTGAAGTTCTCTCTGACAAGTAACTCCACCAGACATTCCCAGCTGATACCGATGACACGTATTGACCTGCCAGACCTGATCGGCATCCTGCCCACCATCTGAGCCAACTCAACACAAGCTGATCAGTTGACAGCTTCGCCTCACTCTTCACCCAAGTATCCAGGACATGCAACCTCAAGTCTGATGATACGACTACAAAGTCTATCATCCAACTGTGGCCCAGTTTTTTTTTTTAAAATAAACCAAAACCTAATCTTGTCCTTTATTTCCATGTTTATTAGTTTAAGACCAATAAAAGTGTAATAATTCCATACATTTTTTAATTTACTGATGCGCCCCTAGTGATATAAAAAAATTGTTTGGATTCACTCTAATATAAATTCATAGGTTTTCTGTATACTTTGGTTTGCATTAACATTTTCCAATAACAAAGTAAATGTGAATAGGTAGCATCAGAAATGCGTCATATACATTTTCCATACAACAATAAAGCAGTTGCTCAAATCTCTCTGGGGTTATGCAAATATATCATCTTATTCAAACTCTATTAGCAAATTATGCCATTTCAGCTGTCCTCAGGAAAATAGTAGCTCTCATTTTATTTCTAAATTAAAAAAAGATATCTGTATATATTAATTTTAAGGTTTGCCTCAGTTTATTATTATTGTAAATATGTACTGTCAGCAGGTTGACTGCATTATGTACAGCTGCATGGGAGAAAACCCGAGACACTCTCCTCCTTGTGTCAAGAATTTTAAGTATGATGAAGAATGTAATCAGTTAAAAAAGTTAGAAGTATAATTATGCTGCAGAGTAAGTCATGTACAACTACTGAAAAAAGTCCTTCAGATTAAAATAGTTTGGTTTAACCATTTCGTCCTACAGAGTCTGCAGCCTGATTGAGTTTATTACAGTAACAGAAAAAGCTTCATACAATACATTTAATGTGACCAGCTGCTGTTGTAAAACCATCCACAGATGCCAGATAACAGGACAACCATCTGTTACCAGAGTTTTAAACAGAAAAAAAATCCAAATGATTAAAATCATACTTTAGTGTGACTTGGCATAGGCATCACAACGTTTGCACCATGAATCCTCACACATCTCCATCCGATTGTGACTGAGAAAGCTGCTTGACTTTAGCATTTCGCAGCAGGAAAATTTATTTTCCATCACTCTGAAACACCATGCCCTGATTCCAAACTGTGCACCAAAATTACAGCTAAGACTGTGATCTATGATTTGGATCAGAGTTTTGACTAAAACATCAAAGCTTATTTAATTACTTGGAATATTTTCTTTTCTTTTTGACCAAAGAGTTTTACTGTGTTTGCAATGTTTTGAAATCATGATCCAATAACAGCTTGCTAATGACAGGAAGAATACATAACCGGTCAATACCGTCTATGCCGCTATGGATTTTGACATAATGATGATGGATTAGATGTCCAATGGCTAACATTTAGTGTATAAGTGGATCAGGTTCCAACATTGATCTGTGTCATTTCATTAATAAGGTTAAATAGAAGATCATTTATTTAGTGGAATATTATTTTAAAGATCCATTTAAACAGGGCCATATAGAGTTCGATTTTCTTTCTCTTTTTTTATATTCAATATTTCTTTGGATACAAGTCTCATAAATGCCTCATGGGCTGAAGGAGTTTCAAAATATGAACAACTCATTGAAATAAAAAAATAATAAGATTGCTGTACAAAAAGGACCATTTTAATCCTCCCATCTTTTAAGTGACTAAGAGTTGAATATTTCAGTCAGATTTGTTGGAATGTGATCCCTGTGTTCTGCAGTTTGTTGTCTTAAATGAATGATTCAGGTCCTGAAATAAGTCCACATTTCCATCTTACACTCTGCTGCCAAATCTTAAGCTTTGGGATGAATGATGTAACTATATCTGCCATATGGAGGAGGTGTGTGTTTGTGCCCTGCATCTGTAAGTTCAGATCATTGAGTTTAGAAATAAGTCACAAAGGTATGCTAGATTCCTGAGACCTGTGACCAAACTCACTTCTTTCTTCTGTGAAAAAATGCAGGTCTTATCTCGCAAGTCAGCGACCCTGGACAGCAGCTTCCCACATGACAACAATCAGACCGAACAGCTGTGTAGTCAGACCCTCTTTCCTAGCAAAGTTACGTAGAAACCTGCACTTAAACAGGTTGTGTTTTGATGTCTTTCACTGTCGCATTGACAGCAGTCATTACAAAAGTCTACAAAGTTGTCTACAAAAGTCAGCTGACGTTTCCTTGTGCTCTGGATGTTGTGCCTTCAAGTGGAGTTTTAGTTTATTAGGCTTCAAACTGTCACAAGCTAGCACTTAAAGACAAACAATAGACTGTCTCTCCTCAGTGCCAAACGCTGTGCAGACAAAGCCAAAGCTAAGGTATGCTTCCTAATACTTTTAACTTTTTGGCCTGGAAGTAAGTTGGGTTGCTCTGCATTTTCTTGGAAGTCCTGTCAACCTGCCCATTATACTAGCAGCATTCATTTTTTTAATTCACTCATATTGCACACCCCTGCGATGGCTCAACGCCTCCTTTACTCTGAGAATTTACTCTGAGAACCGAATGGGAACTTTTCTGCAGGGGGACTTAATTATTATTAACACTTGCACTAATTTGGCTTGCAGAATGCATACAGGTGTCTCAAACTATAGTCCACCAGGACACCAGTCCAGCAGGTTTCAGTTGTTTCCCTGCTCCAACACACTTTAACCAAATCAAACTGGACCAACCAGTTTCCTGTCAACTTGTTCACAAAAATCCATAATTTTTTTATTTAAATTTTTTAAATAAAAATCTGATGGATTGAAAACAGAAGTTTGAGATCCCTGTGCTAAACTGCAGAACCCACATTTTCATCTTTTGGACTCATCTGTAACATTTAGCCATGTAGCCATGAACTAAAACAGAAGTTAGTGGCTGAGTACTATCTCTGTATGAAGTCAAATAAACAAGAATTTGTTAAACATTCTAATTTGTAAATGTATTTTTCTAATGTATCTAATTTTAGTTAGTTTTTTTGTGAATGGTGCTTTTATAAGCCTTTTTGGCTCTCCCATGCATATGTAATCTTCGTCATACAGCTTTTGAAAGGCAGTTATTTGTTTTCTTTATTATTTGTCTTTATATTGTTATTTATAAGTGCTAATAAATAAGTAGCTTGTGTTCACAAAGATAGTAATTTTTTTGTGCAAAATCTCTGAAATATTCTGCACATCCTGCCTAAAAATATACTTTTCTCTGATATGCAATAAAATCAGAAAACTTTGTCTTTTAAAGAATTTTTTCCTGATTGACTAAAAACCAATAATGATAAGCAATGTCTGCTTCATTCCTGAAATGATTTTAAAAGGCTGAGCAGCTCATGACTCAGTAAGACGGCCATTAAATATTTATTCACTTAAAGTTGCATCACTTTTAATCAGCATCTCTGTGATTATTTGACAATTTAAGCTAATTTGACAGCGTTAAAACAAAAAGCAAGTCTAGACAAGATTGAGACAGGAGACAATCAGACCTCACAGTTGGATTTCTATACCACATTTTCAACAGAGAGAACTTTCCCAAGAAGTGAGAAAGTCTGTCATACACTGAAAATGAAAATTTCAGCAAGACTAGTTCAGAAGGATTTCATTCTGCATCCGACCTTCCTCACAGTACGAGAACAAATATCTAGTCTGGCAAACACTGAGCTGTTCCATGACTGAAATCAATCATTCACAGAAGGTTTCAAGTGGCCTGCAAGGCTGAGTTTCAAAAGAAAAACACCTTTTATGCTCCCCAAAACAAGAAGAAGAAAATATACATTAATAATGGTCTTACAGGGTCAGGAGCTTAAATTCACATCAACATGTTTATGTCTAGTGATAGAATGATAAAATGATAACCCAGCGGTGTTGTATAGAGGGAGCATAGGGTTGGATGAAGATTTTACAGCAGGAAAAACAAAAAATGTTGATAAAAAATAGAAAGCTGGCACAAAAATTGTCTCAAGAAGTTAGTTGACATGTCTCAACTGTATCATAGGCAAGAAAATGACCTCATTCTGACATCCTGGTTGTGCGGAAACTGCAAAAAGAGACAAATATGGAGGGATATCACTACATGGGCATCTCAGTCACTTGACGACAACTCCAACAAGATTACTCCTTCATGTCTCCAGGCATACTGGTGGATCTTTGACCTCGCATACAACATTAATTCCTGCTATGATCTCGGGAAGCGAGTAAATCAGCCAGACAGCATAGTTTTATGGAAAACAGAGGCGAGTACTAAGAGCACTTTATATAATGTGTCTTCAAAGGTGGGTTTCACTTTTTCAAAGTTCAGGATAATATTTTCTTGGGTCAGATCCAGCTTTAGTTGATAAAAAAAGAAAAAAAATACCTTTAGATAGCTTCTTTAATATCATTTTTCCAGCCTTGCAGTCACTGGGGGCGATGGCTGAAACAGAGCTGGAATGCGAGCGTCATACTAAGTAGCAGGTAAAACGTGTGAGGCTGAGCAAGCGCACCTATTGGAATCATGCATCATCATAACAGAATCGCTGCAGTCCTGCAGCACTGTAACGCTCATACCAAGATGACAGATGAAGTGAGAAATGATGTGCGAGGCACAAATATCCATTTTTTACTCGTCCTCTCTTTAGAATCCAAATGAAGAGGCTGTGATTATATCAGAGAAGAACTGCATCAGTAAATATCATTTCATTATCAGTTCTTCTATGTTCAACATCAGTTTTTTAAATTCACTATATTCAAGCTTAATGGTAGCCTGCTGAATAGGATTAGAGAAGTAAATCCATTTACATTAATTATGTTTAATTACACACAAGGGTTTGTACATTAAACACACTGGCCTTCATTCTGTCTTGTTGCTTTAAAATGTTGTGCTTCAAGGAAATGTACAAAAATATTTCAATAACTATTTTTTCATTCATGATTCTAAGTTTATTTGGTTGTTCCTAAACTTTTTTAACAATGCTTACGAGGCTACGTCTATTTTTTTGGTTCACATTTTGGTTTAAAATGTGATGGTTTAGTTTATATATTTGCTTTAATTTTTTCTTGAGTTTCAGTGGCTCCAGTTCCTTGGCTCGTGAACGAGCAGATGGTGATGGGGGATTCGGGATAATGCAGCTACAATCCTGGGGATAATAATTCTGATCTTTGGATAAAAGCGTCTGCTAAATGATTGTAGAATAGAGTGAATGACTCAATTTATCAGTTTAATCATTCAAAGTAATCAAGTAATTAAATAATTAGTTTAATGAAATGGTCTCAGATGCTATTTTGTGAGTTTTGTTTGAACTGAAGATCATCACCCAAAAGATGTGTTAACATAAATGGAATATTTATTTAACTAATCAAATGGTTAACATGAGATAAAATGTTGGAATTCAGATAAAGAAACTTAAGAAAAACATTAAACAAACAAACAAACCAAAAATATGTAAGTAGCCTGACAACATTTTTTTTTCTATTTGTTGGACCAGAGGTGAACTTTTCCTTTATTGGAGAAAATTAATATTTCATTTAATACATTTCATATATTGGTTCATTTGCTATGTTGTGTACCAGAGGCAGTTTACTGAAGGTCCTTGGCTGCATAATAAACAACCCAAGCCCTATTTGATATTAGTAGAGGTACTTCAGATGGCCAGAGAACATCTCATGAAGGATGAGGTTGTCTATAAAGGACATAAATTCCATCTCAGAGTACTTGTCAGGATAGAGGAAGAACATGTGAGGAAGATAATCTCATATTTCCAGATCGCCATACATTTAAGATTTTTCTCCTGCAGCTTAAAAAAAGTTTATCGGAAGCTTCTTCAGACTTCTGTGAGTCAGATCTCAGTACGTTTCTCCAAAATGCAATTTGCCTTGTTGTATTTCTCTTATTCTTTGTTTCACTACACTTTGTAATATTTTTTTCACTTCAGAACCAGACTCCTCGTTCTTGATAGTATTTTTGCCTCCATACCTTTCTCCCCCCCAAAAATAAACATTAAGTTTTCTTCTTTTCTGCTTTGCTGTCACTAGAGATGGTCTGTTAGTTCTGTGCTGCAGCCTACAGGTATAACGCAGCAGGCTGACTCCACCTCTGCTGAGACCGAGACATCTATGCCTAACACAAAGCAAAAGAAAAACTTATTTTCTTTTGCTTGCAGTAGAGAGCAAAGGAAGCGCCTGGATTTGTCTCATAAAAGTAAAGCTGTGAAACAACAACAGGAGCATTTTCACGAAGTGTTTGCTGAAGAACGGTAGATAAGAAAGGCATCGCACTGCATATCATTATACATGTGTTTTCTGTAGCTTTTCTTTTCATTACAACTTGAGGCAACTTGTGCTGTGAATATAATTACTCACTTCCTTTAATTAAGGTGAGGCACTCACAGTGGACATGTTTATTACTCCTAGAGAGGCCTAAGCACTTATTTGAAAAATGAGTCAATTTTGCATGTCACACGGCTTTGAGCAAACAAGAAAACATTAGCAACCACGCTATTATCTTACCGGCTACTGCCTCTGTTATTACCTTGGATTAGTAATGTTTGATTGTTCAACACGTACTGTCTAATGACGTGGACATATGTGTGTGTGTGTGTGTGTGTGTGTGTGTGTGTGTGTGTGTATCACATGCTCCACGCGTATTCTGTCATGTCCAGAGTTGAACAGCAATAGCCCTGTATGATGTGTGTAAAGACAAAAACATAATATACCATCACAACAAACCTTCTTAAACATCTGAGAATCACTCATAACTCATGTAATGAGGTTATGATGCAGTGGTCTAAAAAAAAAATGAGGAGGTGGACAGGTGCTTCTAGGGTGACACAGGCATCACTCGTCACCACATGCTATTCAGGTTATGTAGGAGAAAGTGGAGCTGGGTGGCACTGATGCTGATTTTCATTCATCTGCTAAGTGCAGGTGTCTGGGTGTCATTGCAATTTGCAGAGCAGGGAATCATTGTAGAGTTTTAAAAAAGACATATAAAGCTGAAAAATGTTACATACTGTAGGTACTGACAAATAGTTATTGTATTTATCAAGGCACATGTTTATTTAATCGTGTAATTTACCAGTAATTTTGATTTAAGCTGCAAAGCGTGCTATAACATATAAAGTGTCAGTGTGGACTGCTTTTAAAGCGATTTTCTAAGTACAAAAAGTTCTTGTACAAAATTGCAGTATTACATCAGTAATGCCAATCCAGGCTTAATTTTAACTTGGACTAGACTGGAAAAAAAATGTGGTATCGCACATCACTAATGCAAACTGTGTATTCTGACACCCTTTTGTGAGAACAGGTACGGCTTTTTCCATCCATTTGAGCAACATTATCTCCTTCATCGGATTGGAAAATCAGTCAGTGAGCCTTTGCAGCCAATGACAGTGATGCCAGGTTATAGATTTGCTTCACTTTTGGGAGATCTTGAACAATAGAAACATTTTAAAATAAAGCGCTGCAGCTGTGGAGATGATAGCAGCTATCTAGCCTTCACAATTTGGCCCTTTTTAAAGACACTCAAATAATTGTGTTTGTCTCATTTTTTCAGCATCCTTGAGTCTGGGGACACAGGTTTTACTTGGTGTCATATTTTCCACCCACTAAAAAGAAATAATCTATTTTTATCTCCTCATTTGCCAGTGGTCATACACGGCTCACCTGCAAACCTTGTAGCTGTTGTTGGGGACTGTGTGGTTGTTTAAAATGGAGGTAAAAATAAAAGATTTATTCTCACATATATGAATATACAAAACTTTTACATTAAAACTACTAACAAACTTACTTTTACTGACAAATGGCCAAAGCACAAGTGATTGAACAGCTACCTGTGGTGTTTGCACGCTTATAAATGAAGACACCGGATTTGGGTTGGTGCTTTTTTACGGATTGATCTTAGATTAGTATTATACAGACACGCAGCGTTACCATAACGTCTCTTACACCGTTCTTATCCTGTAATGCACATGCGCACTTCACAC
>JBAMHV010000022.1:18122514-18142108 GCA_037177535.1 Pseudomugil gertrudae
GGTTATAAGGTGTGTGTGGAGCGATACACACCTCAGAACAGGGTTATAAGGTGTGTGTGGAGCGAGAATAAGCAGGATGTCAGACCATTGCGGTTCTACTTTCTACAGACAATAAATTAATGTTTTGCATGTTAAAAAGAGCGATTTAAAAACATGATATATCTCCTTTAAATATCAAGTAATCACGAAGAAAAACGGGATACATTTTCGAGAAGTAGAAGGCTAGAACAGCTCAAAGGCAAATGGGAGAAGCTCATTTATGCTCAGTGGATTGGAAGGTCAAGTTAATGTTGCACTTACTTTGCATACATGTTCTGTAGTTGCACACTGTGGATCAACTGTGGAAAGAGTCAGCATCAAACAGCAGAGGTCAGATTGCCAGGCATCTGCTCTAAAAGTGTTTGTGTTTTTTTAAGGAGTAAGTCAATGGTTACCACCTCCGCTGTGTGTTCACACATTCATATGGCTGAATCCTTTGTGGGCTCTACTTGAGACTGTGAGCTCAATGAGTTTGATTCAACAATAAAGCAGAAGCCAAAGCTGGAAGGACACTGAAACAATGCAGTGTGTTTGGGCTTTTAGATCCATTTTGGTTACAAGCAACACTGAATTTGAGCTGATCTGTAAATCAAACCCCACTTTAGCAGCTATGTCCCTCTAAATCACACGTGTCAAGATCCAGTCCTCGAGGGCCGGTATCCAGCAGGTTTTGCTGTTTCCCTGCACTAACACACCTGATGCAAATCAAATAAATCCAACAGCTTAGTGTCAACATATTAAGTAATTCCTGTCTGCTGTGTTGGCGCATGGAGACAACAAAAACCTGTTGGTTACTGGCCCTCGAGGACCTGAGTTTGACACCCCTGCTCTAAATCATTTCAGAGCACAAACTGCTGAGCATTTTCTTCTGATCATAAGACCTCATTTTATTTAGCATGGGATTGTTTTAAGCTTTCATGTTTAGCTTGGAGGGGTTAAACACAATTTTCTTTGATGTAACAAACTCCGAACACAGATTTCTGCTTTACTTAGTCTTTAAACAAACAACTTTACTTATTCACAAGAGAACTGCCTACTTAAGTTGAACTTCACAAAAAAAAGCGAGTACAGCTCTCACTGAGCATTTCACTAGCGACTAATCGCTCACAGCAATGTCCACAACTTCCCCTGAACTCCCACCACAGCTCCTGCAGAAAGCCTGAGGCACTCGGTACGTGGGCCTTGTCCAAATAAACAAATCAGCTGAAAGGAGGATGAGCAGAAGTACATCTGGATAAAGTAAACAAAGTATAGAACTTGATATTCTTCCAGAGAACAGAATGTAATAATTAAAGAGATAAGTCGGCAGACGGAAACTAATTTTAACTGCTAAACACATGGACAAGCAGCATGCGTACAGTCATTTTTCAAAAGCATTTTCTGTGACAGCTAATCACAGACTTGGAAACTAGAAAAGAGATGTGAACCTAATATTTTCAGAAAAAAAGATTGCTGAAAAAAAAATCCATCTGGAACAATGAGCTGATGGATGAAGCCGAGCTCATTATGGATGTAACACCACATGGATGACCTCAGTCTTAACAAGCAGCCATGTAATCTGCTGCTGGAAAAAACAACGCCTAGCTGCAAAGCTTTAGGATTTAACACAACATATAAAATAATAAAAAGAAAATAATAAACACATGCAGCAGCAATAAGAGAAATTGTAGTTATAGAAGTTTTAATTAGGATTTAGATGTTAAATGCAGCTTTTCCAACTAAAATTCTGCAGAGCACTGAAAAGGAGAAACAAAGCTTATTTTAGTCATTTTCACTTCTTTACTTTTTAAGATCTACAGACATCGCCGTTGTGAATAATTCTCTAGCGATTGGCTCCATTAGAGCAAATGAACTTTTGCAGGCAGAGGCAGTGGTTCTACTGCTCACTGTAATCATAATTAGCTCCGACTCTGACTGCGAACATGAGCACTGATTAGACGGAACAACGCTTCCTTGAACTTGATTTAAGTTTGTGTGCAAATTAGCGATCTTCAAGATCTCAGCTCTGAACATAGGGAGTATCAAACATAATGCAGCTCTGGGTTCAAAGGGTTTTCCTAAAGTCACTCAAAGGTGCCATTTTTAAATTGTTTTCCACACTGCAACCAACAGAACTGCCCTACTGATGCATTCACAGTCAGCCTCAATTAAATCTTCCCATTTTTCACCTGAAACACAAATAATCCCTGATACCTCATGTAAAACAACATTTCCTGTTGTTTCCACCCAGGTTCTGTCAGGTTTTGTTATGCTGATGCTATATTGGGAACAACAAGTATCACGATTATCAAACTTGACAACCGCCGTCGGAGCCTGTTTCAGGACCGATGCCAAGCCAACACGGCGGCCACACAGACAACTGACAGGTAAAAAAGTGGATATGTACACTGACTCCCACTCCCAGAACAACATGCATGCGAGAGCTAACTGAACCAAACTCCACTCTAAGCTGTGACATGAATGGAATCACAGGGGAGGACTGACAAATGCAAATGTTTACCCTCCATCTCCTAAATAAAGAGCTGCTTCATCTGATGAAACCCTGAGACATACACTGCATGCTACCATCAACTTCTGGAGCTTCTGTTTCACTACTGACTATGCTATACCATCTAGTGGAGCAGCGTGGTAAAGCAGGAGGAAGCAGAGCCAAGCAGCTCAGGGTGAGCTTTTATTATCCTTCAGAAACACAATGCAGACAGTGAACTGCTGTGCCACAGTATTGCTTCAAGATAGAGGGCTTAAGGAGGGTGGAGAAGCTTTAACAGATCCCCAACTACAAGCTGGGGTTTGATAAAGAGCTGACAGAAAATCTCTGGTGTTTTTAAATGCAATGAGATCCACAATAATGCAGGAGGATGAGTAAACACACTGCGTTACTGTGGCTGAACGCAGCTGCAAGATCACTACCTGGATGGGAAATGCTCAAGTCACGAGGAATCATCCGGTTTCATTTCTGCAGACAATCAATTCACATACCACCAGATGGAGCAGTGATCAGATTTGGTGCTGTTGCCATTTGCTGAAATTGTACATTTAATTTCCTGAAGAATATAAAATGTATTCTGAGTGTGTGCTGCCATTCACAGCTGTAGAGGACGGCGGATTTAATGGATGGAGCTTTAAATGATATTTCTGGGTCTCCGAGTAGAGAAATTATGTAAATGTGATATCTTTTATTGTGAAAATTATCATGTTATGAAGTTTGAGCTTTCTAAAATAGGGAAAAACATGTAAATTTGTGAACATTCTGGAAAGTCCAAAGTTGCATTCATCATTCCAGATAAGTCTTCACCATGACAGCACTCCTGATCTGCACCTGTTTTCTTTCGCAAGTTTCACTTTCATGGCTGTTTTTACTCTTTGTTTCCATACCAACAGCCAGTTACAGACAAATGAACATCTTTTAATGTTACCACACACTCATTTTACTAACGTTTCGTTTTCATGATACTACAAGTCTACTATTTGTAATTTGAGACCAATGAAGTAAGTCTCTGCCATATCTGGTATGTTCCAGTGGTTAATGTGTGCCAGTTAGTGGGAGGCTCTTCTGCTGGAAGAGCGTCCCACATAGCTCCTCGGTCAAAGGAGGCAGACCAAGAGTAATACTTTAAAAGAGAGCACTTACCTGAGAGCCGGAGGGAAGGTAATGGAGCCCAGAGGAAATCCAAGGTCAGAGATAGTGACCCAGCAAGAGGAAGAGGAGAAGAAGAAAAAAAGAGAGAAAATACATCAATGTCAATCTATTACAAAGGTCATAGTGCATCCAATGAGTGAATAAATCTGCATATGTCCATCTAAAACATCCTCATTTGGTGGTTAGTTATGGTTCTGGGCTGATGAATGAAATGCAAAACAAAAACAGCCACATGCACAGCAAACTGGTTTTCAACAACTCAGATTTAAAAGAAAAGAATGAGGATCAGATTTATCTGAAAAAGGCTGAAGTGCACTTAGTGCAATATGAACAAGCAGCCCATCATCCACAATAACACACATGATGAAAAACAGATATGAGATGCTGACTGTGTCCACAAGCTGTAAATGTTCTATTTTTATCCTCTAAACAGTACTTTCAGGAGATTTGTTTCTGTTATAAAAACCAAACACACATCAGTGCTCTCACTGTCTGAATAACACAAACATTTTACCAGCAATGTGGTGAATGTGACTCAAAAGAGTAAGACCTTGAGTTGAAGAGTCAAGTGCTTGTCAGCGTCTTTAAGAGAGATGCAGATGATGTAAGGCAACATTAGCTCAGACTATCTGCTTTTACTTTCATGAAGTACAATGAGTCTGACAGGATCTAATAAAATGGGTAGAGAGCCTGCAAGGTATTTATTTGACTGTAAAGTAATTAAAATTAAGAGAAGACAGAATTTATTTTTGTGTGAATGTAAAACTTCAGTGTCTCTTATTTTTTAATTTGTCTTCTGTGTAAACAGGTCAGAAAAAAACCAAACTGTTGCATCAAGATAAACAGCAACATTAATTTAATGTGCATGTAAAATGTATTTCTCCCCATACGTGATTCATGACAATGTGTCACGTTATTACGTTAACAGCACCAGTACCGATGATGGGGTTAAGCGGCAGATTCAAAGCAATACCAAACACTTTAATAGCTTAAAGAAAAAGAAAAAAGTCCCTTTCTGCTTAAAAAAAGCTTGTCAACATTATGAAGAAGGTTTCTATAAAACAGAATCACACCAGCATTAGATATTCTCTAACCAAGTTGCAGAGAAGTTATTTAAACTCCAGGTCTGCTTTCATACTCCTGCCCTGAGCCTATAGAGAGCATGATTTAACAACAAGATTATTAGACTGTGCTGTTCCCAAGGTAACGCTCCACACTTCACTTCCTGCCAAGAGGATGCATCATTTGGCAAAGCAGACAGACTTGGCTGCTAAACACTGAGGCGAGAATATAACCAAACAGAAAGTGTGGAGTTGAACAAGTTTCCGTCACCCCTTCAGATGGAACAGGACTTTGCAGGGCATCGGCTTTTTAGCTGCTCATAAAAAAAGACTTACTGCCCACAACAGCTTGGCAGAAAAGCTGCTTCGCTTTTGAAGATGTACGAGATGCAAACAGACCAAATTCTTTATGACATTTGTACTCAGCGGGAATGCAGAAAATTCCAGACAGATAAAAAATGCCTGCAGTTGTGCTCAGCAGCATCACTGTAAGAAGAGCAAGTGATTACAGATGAGAGGGATTGGCTCGCCTTGTCTCTTTAATTGCCTCCACCACTTTAATAGGAACCATCTATCACTCTCTACAGCCAAGAGACAGACTGTGGAAATTCCTACACCTCTGAGGACGAGATTGCAGCACCAACTCTACTGTTCTTGTCCCTGAACTACACACAGACATCAACATGCCTGAACTGACGGCTGTCACACACTGGAGATCATTTCCTAAGCTTCAAACACTTCAAGCCGAGGGATCTGAAAGGGAAGGGCTGACTTTTAGGCGACAGCATCTTTACTTTTCCAGAGGTTTATGAGACTCATTGCTGCAGATGTCAGCATACCACACCCAATATCGCTTTAACAATACACTGTTTTATCACACATACTTAATGTGATGTGTGTGAGACCATTTAACAAACTCTGCAGCCACAATGCAAAGTGTCGGACCTCTGAGAAAAAATGTTTTCTTATCTGAAATATGCAGATAGGCAGACAAAACGTTTGCATTTTGTGCTTCACTCGTGGGAACATAAGGGCCCTCTAAAGCGTAATAAGAGGCAAGTAGTTCAGTCATAAACTCTGTCTGAACTTTCAGACACTATAATTTTCCTTTTGTTGAATCTTTCCTCTGTTTGTAGAGTATAATTTGGCAAATACTTAAAGGATGTGAGAGTGCAGAGATTTTTCTAGGTCATTTTATTAATTACATTAGTGCAGTTAGTGCATGTTACATATGCAGATACGATAGGGTATATCCGATTGTTATTCTAATATTCTATTAGTTCTAGTTGGTTAAACATGATTTTCAATCATACTTGTTACTTTCTACTTTCTAAAGATAGTTATTTTGTTGCAGGGCTCCACAGCTGAGTTTCTGTGTTGGGCTTGTGGTCCATCTTACAGTTATTTTTTTAGCCAGATCACAGAAGTTGATGTGCAGCATCAAGCCCATGAGTGGAGTTAAACCTGAGCAGATTCTGGATTCATGCATGTTAAAACAACTGAAGAAGTAAAATTCAACCAAGCACAGGGAGGGGTTTGAGCCCGAAAACTTACTGCATGACCATATCACCATGACTAGAAATGATAAAGCTTTGATCTCATTCATTCACCTGTGCAAAAACTGATTTAAAGGTGCATTTTGTGACTAAATCAAAGGTCAATGGCAGACAAATGAATACCTCAATGAAAACCTGTGTTTCTGTTGGTATTTAAATGTTCATAGTAGAGCCCTTATTTTTACTATGGTTTCAACTAGAACTGATGTAGAGCTGCACAATACATTGTTTGAGCATCTTCATCATAATGTGCAAATGTCACATCACAGAACCTGCAATGTATGAAGTAAACTCACTCATCATGCTCATTTGTTTATCTGTGTATGTATGACATGCAGTCATAAACTAAACAAAAGAAGTAAACATTTACTCAGGTCCAAAAACAATAAATGCAAGAAAAACAATGATAATGGTGAAATCCAGACAAAAACCATACATAACATGTAGTCATATTTGTAACATTCACAAAAAAAAGTAAGATCAGTGCACATTTACAGTCGGATGGCAGAAGTTCAGCAGAAATAAAAGTGCTGTTAAAAACATCTGTTTGAAAGTTTCAGCATTTTTTTTAAAACACAATATATAATGAATATTACAGGTTTAAAAATGCTATGTCAGTTTTCCCAATATCATGCAGGACGAATGAGAAGTAAAACCGAGTGATTTTTTAAAGCGCAGGACCACTTTTGTTTGACTGGTGGCTGAGCAATGTTTTGGATACATCTGGTATCGGTATGAAGTAAACCTGATCGTGTAAACAAGTTCATATCTAAAGCAATGTCAGATGGTCAGCATGATCTATGAACTTTAGATGCGTCCGCCATGTTGATTGTTACTATAGCAATCATTAAGTCATAGTTTAGAAATAGATTGATGCAAGCCTATATGATGGAACTCTGAATTCAAGAGTCAGCCTGTTCGCCTTTTGTCTAAATCTGATCTGAATAAACCTTTCTGCTGCCTCAGTGAAGTCTTGTGTGGTAATAACAGTCGCCAAGATTATGAGACAGCCATCCATGTCATCATCAACCTAAGAGTTGACAACTATCAAAACTTCCCTCTGCACGTCAGTGTCTCAAAGTCTTCCCTCAACTGTCTTTAACTCACACCCGTTCATTTTTCTCTCTGCTGGCGTCTGGCCAAAACTGTTTTTATTTGTCCCACCAGCTTCTACTGTATATATGCAGATCTACACATAAACAGTGAAATGTTTGCCCTAGTTGCTGCACTGAGGTCATGCAACACAAATAATACACATTTTTAAAAAAGTAATGCCATAATGTTCTGATCATGCAAACTAAGCACTTTGAAATGCAAAAAAAAAAAAAAGAGACATAACAGCTGATCCCATGCAGCTACAATCTGAGACATTTTTTATGCTCAGATGAGTGACGCTGTGGTTTTGTCAGAGCACTGATCATTCAGTAACTTGGTCTTCATTCCTCCGCTGCACTCTTCATTGATCCTGAGAGAAAAGGATTTAAAGTTGAGCTGGATTGTCACCAGTGAGCATTATTACATAATTATCTCCACCTGTGTGGAACAAATCCCTCTGTCAGGTCCTGGACCATTGAGGTGAATCATGCACTTTTGTGCAGAACAGCACCAGCTTGTCACAACAGACTGAGGTTCAAACAGGCAATCAAAGCCAGATTAGAGACGGAGCAGTTGTGTGAATTAAAGTTCACAGTTTAAAAAATACACAACTTTAGAATTCAGACTACGAACCATTTACACTGACAGCAGCTTATTAAAAGAGAATTAGCCTGTCCGTTTGCTCCATGCAGATAAATACCAAACAGTGTTTTAATAAAGTTCTGCATCCAATGGGGAACATGAACTTTTATATCATTTACTCATTAATTATTAAATAGTTTTCTACTGTATGAAGTTTTTTCCTTATTTATTAAGTGCAGAACAAATACACAAACTAAACAAGATTTAATGAAAGTAGATTCATTTTAAAAGTAGCTGCAGTTAACTGTCTTAAATTTCATCTTTAATGTTTTAAATGCTGTCATAAAAAACACATTATGGTTCATATATCAAGAGTATTTATTTCATTTACTTCCTTTTACAAATGCCTGCTTAT
Source organism: Pseudomugil gertrudae (assembly GCA_037177535.1). NCBI lineage: Eukaryota > Metazoa > Chordata > Actinopteri > Atheriniformes > Pseudomugilidae > Pseudomugil > Pseudomugil gertrudae. Next base: position 18,130,903 of record JBAMHV010000022.1, read on the forward strand.
CATGAAATCAATATAAATGTTAATTATAAATTCTCAAAATGCCTCAATTAACAATTTCCTGAACATCCTTCACCATAAAAGGGAGTATGAAAGTGATTCTGTACCATAATTCAAATTAAAATGCAATAATATAAATGTTTTTTTCAGAAGATACCTGTATCTTTTACTCATTAATAACATTATTAAGAAATCATCTTAAATGAATTTTCATTTTATTCTTTAAATCTGCTCCTTTTATAAATGAATTAAAATGATAAAGAGACATTCTGCACTGGGAGCTGTGGTTGGCTGTGGCTGCTGGCTCTTTGGCCCTGGGGTTTGGCTTTGACCACCTCTCCTTTCTGAGCCTCGGGCTGGTGCTCTGTGGTTCCGGCTCACTTTCTGCTCCTGGTGTAGACATCTCCTCTGATGATGCTTTCTCTACTGGTCCATCTGTATCTAGCACAATCTATACTAGCATACCGATTGTGCTTGTTGGTACCAAGTGTGTCTGTGGTAAATGTGTGTGCATTATCTGCGTATGTGTGTGGTGGTCATGGATGACGTTGTATGCATGCAAAACTGTTTTTAATGTTTCTTGTTACGGACGCCTGTCATTTATTTATCATCTGTCATTTTTATCCTGCCAACCTGCCTGCATCCTCACCTGGAGAGGAAAAGATCATCAACCACACCTTCACCCAAAACCCCTTAACCAATCACCATCCAACACACCTGCATCCACACCAAACAGGAAATAAAAATGCCACATCATTCATTCATTCAGGGAGAAACTGTTTAGTAATAGACCTTTTCTCGTAAGCTTGTGGATCTGCAGACTTTTGGAATTTGTGACTCGGCTTCTGGTATTTGTGGTGCACTTCTGTATATTTGATAACTTTGTGGTGTTTAGTTTAGCTTAGATTTGGGTTTTGGTTGTTTCACTTAGTTTAGTATTCTTGATTTTTGTATATATACACACACTTGTTCCTGTAGTGTTAAAACTACTTGGTTTTCTGTTTATTTGATATTACATGTGTAGTTTGAGTTGGGCTAGTTAACGTTTTGTCTGTATTTGTACACATTTTGATAATAGTTTTGTAAATATATTTAATATATATTTTTGTTTGTACATATACATAGGAATTTTGAGTGCTTTTGTTTGTAATTAGTATTGCTAGTAATTTGTGTGTACCAATACCCTCTTGGAACTTAATAAATTCATTTTCACTACCATTTCAAAAGCGCAACTCTTATGTGGTTACAACAGAAACCCCTCTGCCAAACAGGGTTGTAACATTTCTATTGTTTTAATAGACTGGAAAGCACTTTGAATTACATTTTTGTATGAAAAGCACTTTATAAATAAAGTTTGATTTGAATAACCCATCAACCTAAAATGCATGTCTTGGGACAGTGGGAGGAAACAGGAGAATATGAATGTGCGATTCATTCATTTAATTTTCCATTTGAAACAAAATGTCAACATTTGAAAAAACTTTTTTTTTTTAATTCCTCGTCAAAAACAGAAAATAGTATAAGGCTGTTATCATTTTCCCGATTTTGAACACAAAACAAAAATGGAAAAAACAGATATTGAGCCCTCAAATCATATTTTTGACTGCACATTTAAGGCAGCAGCGTGACCCGGAAGTTCTCTCGGCTACACGTAGCCTACCGTCGTGTTACTGCCAACATGGGCCACAGCGAGGACATCTGGACTAACAATTCTAGACTCCTTAGACACCGTGTAGGTTGCCTCGCTCACCGATGGAATAAGCTTCTCATTGGAAAAGTGACCGGATTGGTAATGATGGAAGTTGTAACGTATTCAGTTCACCCAATTTGATTATATTATAGATTGTAAAAAATGATGCTCACACAGGGCTGATATGGATATTTACATCATACAGACTGCATCCGGGCGCTCTGATAGCTGGTGGCAGCTTGACCGAATCAGAATTGAACACCATCCAAATGGAGGGTAAAAAAAAGACATGCATAACATGTAAATACAATAAATAACCACTCAAGTCCTGCATCACTAATAGTAGGAGAAAGACACTGGATTTTATTTCCAATAGCAGTAAACTTTGGTGATTCAGACACAAAATTCTACTGTTTTCAAGCTTAAGATCATATGTTTTTTATATTCTAATGTGGATCATCAGTTATTAAAATCAGTTTCTGGCAGATGACAGTCACTGATGTCTAATATAGGAGAAAAGCTTTGAGCCCGTCAGATAAAATATTACCATGACTAAATGTTTCTATTTTCGTTTTTTGTAACGGCACATTATCATATTTTCTGTTTTGGACGAAGAACCAAAAAAAAAAAGGAATAAAAATGTTTTTTTCATTTAATTTTAATATTTTGTTTCAAATGAAAAAACATATATGAAAGACACACAGATTAACATGCAAAAACTTAATATTGTGTATAATAGGGGGGCCTGTGCCCCTGCAGAGCTTTTTCCATCAGCGGATGATTTTGGTAGTTTTTGCCTAGTTTCATTTGAAACTCGCCATCAATAATTAGTAAAACTGGCTTATATTGGATGTGGTCAATAGTTTATTTTGACAATATTCCTGTGAAGTTTAAAATGAAGAGATCTGCTGAATAACATTACATGAAACTGTAATTTACATTTCGTGTGAGATTCCTTCTCATCTACGTTGCAACTCCCTCGGCCCTCTGCCTGGACTCTTGATTCTGAATGAGGTTAAATGATTAGCAGATTTTTTTCTGCCATGAATGATGAAAGCGATTACAATTCAGACCAGCTGCCTCCGATACATCATGGATAGACACAAACAAAGCTTTATTTACATTACAGAACCTGCCATGCACCATAATATGGTTAAAAAGAATATGGTGGAAGGTCTCGGCTCTGTGGAGGATGGCCGCCATCAATCTGAATCACATCAATGTCAAGAAGCCTTTTGGCAAACAGCTGCCACCCATCTCCTCCTTCTGGCTTACGCTTATGCTGTAAAAGATACTTTTTACCACAGTGGGCATATCTTACTCTGAAGATTTCCTTTTTTGGGGGATGAAAGCAGTGAATAATTTGCACAAACATTGGCTACAGAGTCTGAGTAATGGGCTGGGCACTCCACCTGCATCACAACAAGCACTTTTAGAGGTGAACCTGAGGTGACAAAGCCATTCATGAAGGAAATGAACTTAGCAGCGTTACATAACTTACACGGCTTATCAGTAAATTAAACCTTCCTCCCTGCATTTAAGTAATAATTACATTTTCCCCACTGAAAATCACTATTAAATGTAGAAAAGTACCTTGATGAAAACCAACCTCTGCTCCACTGATCTTATCAAATCAGATAAAAATGTTTTAATACAAATAGTTCCACTTTTCTGTCCTTATGTAAAAGTCTATCCTCACAAATTCACTGGGAATGACACTTTTCTATCCATTATGTGACAACCTTCTCCTCAACCGCTGTGAAGGCAAAGCTTTACATTTTTACCGACTTAAAGACGGATAAAAATGCAGAGGTGGCTTAAACAGATTTAAAGGCAAAAAGAAGAAAAAAAGTCATTAAAGAGGAGTCAGAGGGGAAATGTCTTTCAGAAGTCCTATAAACTCATTTTACTGTATTTTCCTGTAGTGAAGCGGTAAGTTTCACAGTGAACTTGGATGAAACTGTTATTAATATAATACTATATTATACCAACAGTCAGGGTGCCATGTCTCACTTGTAATGGAAAAGCAGTAGAGTACTGCCGGGTCAGTAGAGTAGAGTCGAGTAGGCACTAAGGGAAAAGTGGCTTATGTGCTCACTAGGAATGTCAGTGGATGAACCACACCAGAGATTATAAGTGAACAGACCTCAGTTTTCAAGTAAACCAGGGTTTTGGGGGTTTTTTGGGGGGGGGGTCTGGTTCAGAGTTAGAATACAGATTCTAACTACTCAAAATAAATCATACGAAGCACAGTTTGTTTAAAGCGGACCAAACAGCACCAGTGTGAACACACCCTAAGTGACCTAAGCCTAGAGTCTTATGCTTGGTGCCTTTGCAATGTTATGAAGAAAAATAAAGGTTTCAATGTATTTAGGCTCCCATACAGCTACAACTGTTTCTGTGCAACATGTGAACTCAGAACAACCATGTGGTCAAAAATGGTCCCTGAAGAATCACTTGAAATAAGATGATACATGGAAAAAAGGGATTATCATGTGAAAACACATAATGTGAAAGACATGAAGCTCTCTAAAGAATATGTGAACACAGGTGAGAGTTTTACCATAGAAATTAAATTACAAACAGTAAACACTGGAATGTGATTAAACTAATGGACACAGATAAAATAATAGCAGGCTATCATACGCTGTTTCATTATTCAGATTACACGTGTATTAATGACTGTGGAAACACAAACCTGGATCATCTCCTGTGGCTCGGCAGAGGTATTGATCAAGAACAGAAAGTTGGCCAGCTAGAGCTGTTTGTACACAGCACAGATAGTTTTACAGAGAAACTGGTGTTTTTGTTGTGCTGATGTGACAAAACAGCCTATTATAGGCACACACTCGAGAAATAAAAATACAGTTCTGTACAAAGAGAACAGGACTAGTTACTTCCCACCGAATCCCCCAGCTATGATCCATGAGCGGGCTGAATCGCAGCCAGAGCAGCAGATAAATGTGTACCACGGGGAGGATATTAACAGGATCCATTCACCTCTGGATGTGCACACACACAAACAGACCCAACAGCACTGTGTATCATCTTGTGAGTCTCTTTAATCTGTTCCTGCATCCTCTGTGGAGGACTCAGTCAGCACAGCAAGGGGTTGAGGAGCAGGATTACGACTCAAGTCCTCTCAGTTTATTAGTGCTCTGCTGACACCGGACACTTGACTCCAGTATTCCAGTTTACCCTCATGCAAATGTGACAGTACAGTCGGTCGCAGAGATGCAAAATGAAAGCCTGATAAAAGGAGTGTGATACAAAGAGATTAGATGATAAGAGATGAGTATAAAGGAAAGCAGGAAGGACAAGTTAGTTTATACTTGTTTATCTTGTTGAAACACTGCTGTAGTTGTTAGCAGATGTTGCTTCATCATTTCTAGTTGGGCCATTAAAGCCAAATTGATTTCCAAGCTACTCAGATGCCACAGCATTGCTTTATAGCTCATTTTCCAGCTGCTATGTGCTGAAATCATTTCCAGTGGTGTTCACACTCAGAGAAAGCTGTCTGAGGAGCACAACACCTTGAGTGGCTGTCTGAATAATGGTGTTTGCAAAGACTGACTGATCCGTCAGTACACAGTGGAAACATCCTGTGAGGTTTCATCAATGCTGAGCATGTGTGTGTCCCTTCTGTCCAAGCAGGTTGATGCTTATCTGCATGAAAACACAACTTTTTATAGACTCACCAAGAAGAACAAATAAAGCTCACATCTGCTAAAATGTACAGATTTTATTTGAAGGTGTGGAAGTGCAGATATTTAATGAAAAGCATCAAAACGATATGTGAAAAAAAAGTCAGTTTTTGGTTTACAGCTGTGGTTTGTGGATGACACAGCTTGTATTTTAATTTATTTTTCTTCAGCTTGATTCTGTACTGCTCTGCTTCCGTCTCACTTATAAAGCTTTGGGGGGGATCAAGTTCAAAAACTGTAGATGAGAACTTAGGCTTTTCTTCTTCACTGTCTTTATTTGTTTACAATTTTCATGGAAAAACAATGCACCTTATAACATGCATGGTTTTTTAGCCCTTTTTGTTAGTAGCGAGTCACAACGAAATACTTGTTCAAAAAGAGGAAAAAGTACTATTGACACTATTCTGAATAAATCTGACAAACATATTTCTATTACAAATACTTATTGGATGTATTGATGTATTGATAGTTTTGTAATTATTTTCAGTAGTGCTCTAAAACAAAAGTTTTATAATAATTGTCCGTGGACACTTAATAAGAACCAATAATGTTACTACCCAGAATCAGCCAAACATTTCTTTTTATACATTTACATAATTTGTGGAAAATTAGTTCATGAAAAAGTCTGAAAATTTGATGTGAAATTGTCTTGAAATGATGTAGCGGTTATCACATGTGACATGTTGTAATACAGTCATGTAACTGGTAAGCTACCTGTGGCTGAATAATGATTATAATATAGACCTATACAGCATTTTATTTGCTATATTAATAGGACATAGTAATTATACTAACTAAATAAACTATATTTGTTAGCGTTGGTGCCCATTTCATAATTTTTTACTTCATAAAATGGGAATATTTTGCTGTAAGAAGTAGTACTGATACCTAGAAGAATATATGAGTATATTTATTTCTGCGGCCGGATTAATTCATACGCTGGTGCTACTTGGTGGTGGTGGGTGTCTCGATTACTGTGCTTTACATTAATTGAATATACAAACAGAAAACTTAGAGCATTGTTTTATTGTAAAAAAAAACTGAAAGCATTTTGCTCAAATTTAAAGGATAGCAATGACGATGAGCAAATCCTTGCTAGTTTTACATTCCAATGATTCTTTACACAACAGTAATACATAGTGTTTGTTGTTTTTTATTTACTTTGAACTTGAATAAACTGAAGACACTTGTTACAAAAGCAATAAACAGTTTTTTTCTTACTACAGTTTACTTCTCATTTGCACCAGCAAAAAACTGAGGTTCCCCAAACTGTCCAAACGTCTCACACACAGGCATGTTGGTTAAGGTTTGCTTTTTGAACTATTTGAACCAAAATGAGCTTAAGAATAATGTTCATTTTTATTTAAAGAACAAATGTTTAGATAAACTGACAGATCTTTTCTAAAAGCAAACCACTGTTAGCTTCACTTCACTGAATGAGACAAACTCGTGTTTTTGTCCCCAAATAAAATATTATTGAATTAATAAAAGTTCATAAATGTGATTAAGGGAATTAATATCCGACTCATTTATTATTTTAATAGTTTTAATTATTTTAATACAGCAGTCTCTCATATTTCTAGTTGTGTGGATGTTCTTTGCTTGCCACTGGATACAGCACATGGCTGCAGTTGGTGGAGGCTAATCTGGTTTTCTGGCTCTTTAGCCACTCATGCACCTCTGGAGGAGAGTTGAGCTCTGTCAGTTCAGATAACATCACACAGACAGGATGCTGCAGCAGTGGAAATGCACTTGACTCTTATCCAGCTTTACTTGCTAATTTGGCTCAGACATTATAAGAAGCTCTTAGATTACTCTGGAAAGAAGATCATACCTTTATATGAGCAAATTCCACCACAGTCTGCATTTTTACATTCCAATGTATGTATCCAGTCTGTCAGTCTTCATCATATTGGATGTTTAATGTGCACCAAGTTGCAACTTTAAACCAGCATGAAGTAAAAACAGTTGATCAGAGCCAATCAGTGAAGGTGACGAATCATTTCTTTGTCTTCAGTTGGCTTTTTAATATCATGGTGTTAAATTTTCTGAGCTTGAGTAAAAACAGAAAGAACACATAATATGCAGATAAATGTTCTGGAAAGCTTCTGAAATAATAAATTCTGTTAGAGTAACTTATTCTTCGGGGGACATACAGAACTGAAACAATGCTTAACTCAAGCAGAGTTTTAAAGGATCACACAGAAACTCAATCTTTATCAGGATTTTAATCTAAAAGCTATTCCAAGGAGCATCCCCATATGGATTACCCTTCAATCAACTAAGTATGGATTCATAAGGTACAGCATTTAAGTTGTTTAGATGAGGAACTGCAGCTGCTTGCTGGTGTCTCAATTATCCAGGCGGCTGATCAAAGTAACAGAAAATTAACCTGCTGACACATAGAATATATTGGATCTGTTACTTAAAGATAGAAAACAGAAGTAAAGGAAATTGCTGAACCATAAAATTGACTTTTACATTTCAGTTTGAGGTACAGCAATCCACTTGTTAAAGGACATATTGTCAACAATACATAAGAAAAAAACAAGTTAAAATTGGCCTACAAAAATAAACCTTAAAGGGACTGCTCAACTTGCTTCTGCATATCTCAGGTGAAAATACTCTATGTAATGACTAACAGAAAAAAATAATACTGTGATAGTACTGCCATGCAGGCTACAAATTAAAGCTTTATTTCAATTATGTTAAACTGATATTTTATGGTTTAATTGATTGAGCCATTAAATTTTAGTGCTTCATTCCTAAAAGCTTTTACCCAACAGCAACCCTTCTTTACTGCTAATAATCAAACCCAAACTTTCTTTCCACTTAAAGCCATTAATTACATATTTCTTCAGAGTAACTCAAAGAACCATCAGGCTCTAAAGTTTCTACCATCATTATTTAATGGCTCTGAAATTTTAAAAAGATGCACTGTAGAATAAAATGATCCACGCACTGTTGACATCAGCAAAATGTCTGTGCTCCACTTTGTAGCTTGCAGAAAAACCCTTCAGAGGAGACTGAAAGGTTGAGTGATTGAATCCATTGTTGAGTTTTTTTAGTGAAGTCTGTCACATCAGAAGCAAAAAGTCTATGACAGATATCTGTCCGCTGTCAGAGGGAAGATGAGTGTTTGGATGGGTACACTAACTCAAAGCCACGATGTCAAATCGGCGCGCAGCTGGAAAATGTAACCACGAGAAAGTCAGCAGGAGAATTCAGAGCAGTCACTGATGAAAACAACACTGTGGGACAGAGTCCACTTTCAGATACCTGCAGTCAGAAAGCTGAGTTGTTGCGCTATAATGTCTGCAGTTTCCAGTGATGAGAGCTGTTCCTCATCTGAGGCGAGGATAAGAGGAAGGAGGATGTTTGTATTGATGTATGTGATGTAAGGGTTTATAGAAGCTCTCTTCTTTCAGTTGTGTGTTGAGTTTACTTTACTTTGTCTAATTTTTTGTATGCGTTACCAAACACAGATGTGTAATATCTGTGATTCCAGCATCCTTTGCTGTTAAGGGTCATATGTTTTACTTTTAACCAGATAATCCTGCATTATTAGTCTGACTTTGTGTCAAAGTTAGTTTGAATGTGTTTACGTTTATTTCTCTAGTCTGATTTCAATACAAAAATAGATAAATAAATCCTACATCATAGTACAGAAGTTATTTGCCATCTTCACATTTTTATTAATCACATTTAACAAAAACTATTTTATATTAAACCAAATATGGTCTCCTTAAATTGACAACAAATATAAAACTTAAACATGAAAAGAAAAATTTGACACCCTTCCTGTTGCAATATTAGACATTTTTCTTTGCTGAATTTTGGTCTGCTGAGAAATGAATCTTTAACTTGTCCCACTGTCTAACAGTTCATTTGTAGATCCATGTAAATATGTGCAAAGCTGTAAGGATTTACCTCGAGGTAAACCAGAGATACGAGAAAGACACGAAGCCTATGGCCATGTCTGTCACTGCTGAGGACACAGTAAAAGAAGTAAAGAAGCTCATCAAATAAGGACAATTCAAACAGAATTTAAGAGGACATAAATAAACAAAACACAGTTTTAATAGATGCCTTGAAGGTAAAATTTGATTTAACAGTAAAACAGCTTCATGTTGCTCCATTACAAAGGCAGTGTTTACTGAATTAAAGCAGCAGACTACATTAACCCAATCAGATCTGGGGTTTTATTTCATAAAGAGCACCAGACTTACCCTTTCAGTTTTAATGGGGATTATAAACTTGTGTTACTCAGTTTATAAAAGACGACAAAAACTGTCTTTTTCAGATACTGCAACTACATTTTAAAAATAAAAATGTACTGTGACTAATATTTCCTAATGTGGCTAACATTTATTTCTATTTTTCATATATCTTTATTTTACTAAACAGCTGAAGGAAGGTGACATTGTGCATATTTATTAAGTTAATGTACACATTAAATGATATAATCATTGCCACAATGCAGGATGGTGTGATTTGCCATTTCTGTCTGCTCTTCCTGTAAATATATCCTGTCTCTGTGTGACCAGACATTGAACAGAAATATTCCTTGCTACCTGTTATGAATTTGACCATGAAATGTTCTGAAAGCACAACAGCAGCATGACACATATTATCCAGGAACAGGTGCACAGCATGTCTGCCTGCAGCACTGTAAAATAAATGTACCACTTTGAAGAAGTCTCTAGAATAACAATTAATAATTACATCCTTCAGCAGTGTGACGGATCTGGTACCCGGTAACATCATGGGTGGCATTTACAGCAGTTTTTTCACAAAAACAAGTTTAAAATGAAGAAAGAGGTGTGTAGTTTATTGTCAGTGACACAGATATGCATCAACATTTAAGATGTATATCAACAAAACAGATTTTAATTTCAAGAATCGACTGCTAAAGTGTTTTGAAAATGAATATTCATGCAACATCGAATATAAGAAATTTACTTAAAGAGTCAAATTAATATACACTCTTTCCACTAATAAGTTATTATCAGTAAGCAAAACACTTCTCTGAAAATGGCTCCTCTGTTCTTTAAATATCCCTGAACTCCATCCCTGCAAGATTTTTGCTGATAGTCACATACACATGCTATCAATCTTACATTTAGTAAGAACGCATGTTCACAAGTTGCGCAGTCATCCGTGGCTCTTTTGTGACTTTGGACTTCATAATAGCACTGTGCATTTTCCAGCTGAGTACATTTATGTGCTGTGTCCTTAAGTCTAACATTAAAACTTAGTCTGGTTATTAATTGCTGATAATTGGCTAAACTTTTAATGCTTCACTCTAAAACAATTCAGTCATGCTAGACTGGTCCCATGATCGCTTTAAAGGTGAAATCAAAGGTTAATAACTGAAAAATGTAACATAAGCTGTGTTACCACTGATATTAAATCACTTTAGTAATAACACCTTATTATTTTCTTAGAATTAGCCATTTATTGGCTTTGGTTTATATACATTGTTGCACAACCATTTCCCCTACGGTGTCTCAGAATGGACAAACAGCTCTACGTGCAGTGAGAACCCTCTGAGCTATAAAACTGAAGTACCAGCAGGGTGCAAACCACAGGAGAGCTGGGGGAGCTTCCCCTAGAAACACAAATGATTAAATTTTGGGGAGCTATGTAATTCTAACAATAAAATAATATTGTCATAATAAAATAAAAATAAAACAAATAAGATAAAATTATATATATATATATATATATATATATATATATATATATATATATATACTAGAGACCTATACAGGGTGTACCACGCCTATCCCCCGTTGAGGTGGGGTTCGCTCAG
>JBAMHV010000022.1:18148841-18160408 GCA_037177535.1 Pseudomugil gertrudae
GATACAGCCAATCCAAGGTTACATAGAGAGACAAACACAACATACAGAATTGAACAGTACTTAAGTAAGATCACAACGCTGGTAAAAGTATAACAAGGTCTAAAAGTAACCATCTCTGTTAAATTCAGTATCCATGAACCAGCAGAAGTGTGGAGGTTCTAATTGGGGCTTAGAAAAACACACATGAGGGTCTCAACATCAAAGCAAATATAAGAACAGTTCACGTGACATTGGGTAGGGGGGGTGCAGGTCCCCAGCAGGACTGCAAGCTGTGCACTCAACAGTCTATGCTGGCAACCCTCTCTAGATGGGGGGTGGAGCAGAGACAGTGAAACCTAGGAAGTGTCTGTGTATCATGTGACATGAATGTGTGTGTGCATGTACACTGTATAGTGAGGTGTATGGTCCACAGTCTGTACACAGCTCATCGTCTGATCAAAAGAAACAGCAAAGACGTGTCCCATGGAAGAGGAGGAGAGGTCGAATCAGAGCACTTGTCGGCCTTCTTCTGCAATCCCACGCAGCAGCTTCAGGAATTTTCAAGCACACGAGAAATCCACTTAATCCAAATATGAGAAATCCCATGATCATGAAGCCGAAAATATACAAATCTTCTGCATCCTCAATCGAGAGAATCCTGAGACACACCGGGCGCCAGCGGGCCCACGGGTCCTCAGAGTATCCTGCGGGAAATGTCCCGGTCAGGCAGGCAGTTTCTCCTCTCACCGCCTTGCGGGTGGAATAAACTTGATCAATAGCATTTAGAGTCCAGTTGACCAGATCCATGTTGTAGTGTAGAGAAGAAAGATGAGAAGTGCTCTTAAAAGAAAAGTGGCACGCAGACAGACAGAGCAGATCACACAAGAGGAGGGAAAGAGGAAAAGGAAAAGTGTCTGTTCTGCTCAGAGGGCGGAAGTGAAAGGAGATTCTGCCAAGCAAAGTCAGTGAGATCGAGTCTTTATCAATGGCAGAGACAGCAAACGCTTTCAGGTGTGCCTATATGGTGGCAAGAAAAGGCTGACTTATAAAAAGCTCCCATCTTTGATAAAGCTGCAGGAGCTCAATGGAGAAAGTAGCCACTGTACATAAATCAGAGCACTCATGTGCAATACTAATAATAAGCCATATTGCACAGCAAATGTGAAAGAAATGTATTTAAAAGATAAGAGATGGACTCAAAATACCATCGATAAGAGCACAAAGCACAGGTATGCTTATCTCATCATCTACATGAGATGCGATGTGAGAGGGAAAGGAGATGTAGAGAACGTTTTTGTTGACATTTTTATGACATATGGCACAGATGCTGAATCCATCTACAGTACCCTGAGTTAGAACATTCGTTAAACTGGATTAGATAATGATTTTTTGTGTGCAAACGTCTGATCAGCGTCAGCACAGATGGGGCTTCAGTTCTCATGGGCAAAGCCACTGGTGTGATTGCAGGGCTCAAACGCAACTTTCCAATACATACAATCCATACATTGTCTTGCTCACCACCTATAATTGGCAGTCCAGGACTCTGTTAGAAGTTTATGGATGGAACCATTTCAAGTTTTTTTACATCCAAGCTTTATGCACAAAGAATGCAAGATTACTTGAGGAAGCAGCTGCAGAATTAAATGTGCAGATTTAGAAAATCAGCCAGATCTTTACCATCAGATGGTCAGTGAGTAGCGAGAAGACTATATATGGCTGCTTATACCATGGTCTCTTACAAATACACATGTAATTAAATTAATGAATATTAAATAATATACATTTTTAATACATTAATGCTATTTTTTCTGTTAAAATAATTTTCACAAGCAGCTGAGTGAAGAAAAAAGTGGATTATTTAATATCTGTCAGTGTGACGTGTTGCCATGGTAACCGGCTCTGGCCACAGAACCTGCAACTTGTTCGGCTGCAGGTGTTAACCTATGTTCTGAGTTTCTGTTGCCGGTAACAAGGTGGTCTTTGCAAAAAGGGTGGTACAGAAAGCTTTCCTGTATGTGTCTTTGGGGCAAGCTATAATATCAATTGACATCTTGTTCTTACTTGCAGATCCCTCAAGGAAGAAAAGTGACTCTCCCTGAGCCCGCATATCGTTCGCACACTGAGTACCAGCTTTTTCTGACAGGTGCTAAAGCAACGTTTGAAAATATTAATGCATTTAGGAAGGCATGAAATGTATATGTGTAGTCACTTGAGACCACCGAACCCACTTACAGACATGTTTAGATAAATCAAGACACTAAAAAACACCATTCATTCAAAACTTAATCTTAATCTTTACCGCTAGATGCGAGTAACTTTTACACACTGCCAGGTTAGACTTCATAAACACAAACAAACATAAACAGCCAATATTTGTATTTGGTAAAACACAAATACAACACAATATTTATATTAGGACTCCATTTAGAAAGAATCTACAGCACATCTTTCTCAGCAATAGTGAAAAGTTCTTTTAGTTTCTTCCCTTTCCTCTTGGCAACAGCTTGGTAAATTAATAATGGTAAATGGACTCATACTTATTTAGCGCTTTTCCAGTCTCATCGACCACTCAAAACGCTTTACACTACATAGTCACATTCACCCATTCACACACACACACTCACACCCCGATAGGCACATCGGGGTAATATATTGTGGTATAAACTATTTACCAGGTTTGAGTTCAAACAAAAGTCACATCTAAAGACAAATGTCACATTAACCATCTGTTTTCTTATAGTTAAAGATCTGATGGGAATTATTTAGTCTAAGTCACAATAAAGGAAAATGTGTGAAAAATTCTTTCAACCACATCTTATTGCAATAGATGCCTAATATAAGGTGGAAATGGAAGAACGGGTCGTATAGTTTACCATCAAACTAAACAATTTCACAGAACTTGTTTAGATGGAAAGTTTCCTTTTTTTAATCTCACTTTTCCCAATTGACTGCAGCCATGTGCCGAGAAGTGATAGTGGGAAAACTTTAAATAAAAATAAAAGTAAAGTCTTTGCTAACTTACTTGACATTTTCTAGCAAAATATTGCCTTACAGGCTTCGATTAGTATGTTTAGTCAAATTCTCCCTACAGATCATCTCAAAAAAAAAAAAAAAAAAAAAAGTCGGGCCATTTCAGGAGTAGCTGTTCATCCTTGGAAGATTAGGTGGGAGTTGTTGGTCCTCTGCCATAACCCTGATGCCAGGCAGTTCTTCCATCTCTGTACCTCTGCTGTTTGTTTTCACATCAGATCATGTTTAATTCAGCAGTTTGTTTTTTATGACTAAAGTAAAACTATTTTCTTAACTGTTGATTCCATATTGGGAAAATAAAGTCTTAATATGTGACTAAATAATTATCATTAAAAATGAGGGGTAGAAATAAATGTCTATAAACTATCTTATGAATCGGGGAAACATTGATGTTTTGTTCACCTACAGATTTTCAAGAAGCTTCACTGTTTTATGCTTCAGCCTGAAGGTCGGAAGATTGTTGAGCTACAAGTAGAAATTTCTCAATCAATGTCCAAATTCCCATGTGTATCAGAGTGCATGAGGACTCCTGCCAGTTCTGCAGTATTGTTACACATCTCTCATCTCGTACTGTGGAGCTACAGAGCACTCCATCACTGATGAACCCCTGTGACCACTATTCATTTCAGCTTTGGGCTTTGATGCTTCTTTGTAACAAACTCAGAATTGCAGTCATATTTTCACAGTATGCATTCAGATTTTTCATCCACCATCACAACAGGAGGCTCATTTTCCTCCCAACAAATTCACTTTATCTGTCCAGAACTGCGTCATTTAATACATAATAAATACATTACCATAAAAATTATTTTCATTTAAATATTTGTTCATTTTTCTCTGAGACTGCAGCACTGAGATACAGAGCAGTTTGTACAAAATGACCAATATGTTTTATAAGATGAAATCATATGACTGGTATGTGACTTATTGCTGTTGCAGTGGATACTGCAAAGCAAAAGCTGAAGAATAATCAGCTTTGAGTGTCGGTAACAAGGCTATTATTTTCCTAAGCTTCTTTGCAGGTGATGCTGAGAAACAGATGTTACCACACTGACAAGCAGAAGGTATCCCATCACAAGCAAAACAACAGTTCCTTCATGTATTTGAATCCAACATCTGCATCTATTTCACCTTTTTCACTCTGTATCGGTCATTTTTACACATAAATAGCATTTTTATGTGGTTTTCTATAGTTTCTCTTTCATTTTCATGATTGCTCAGAGAGCGTCCACATCCCTCACATTATCAGAGCTCTTTAAAGTATTTTTTAAATAACTTAAAATACAACTGAATAAATAAACCAGTACAAAGCAGCAGTAACAGCACAGTCTCGTGCAGTTCCAAAACCAAAAGCATACATTGCTTGTTGACCGTTTTTATTTTGCTTTTGGTTGTCAGAAAGAAATCTACAAATCCCAAGAACTCAGAGAAGATCAGTATTTTCCTCCACAGCATTCCTCTTCTTTGTACTTGCCTATTTCAGTCTCAGCATGTGACAGTGAATTGGAAACGGAATACACAACACAGTTTCAATAAACAGACATCAATTTTGGGGAGACTTCGATTCAATTCTCTTGCATGTGCCTTAATGAAACGCTCACTCTCGTGTTAGATGACAAAAAAAAGGCAAAAAGCAGTAATAATTCTGACTTCTACAGATGATTGCGTCTGTGTGTAACAGCAAGAAGCGCAGTGTCGCTCAACATTCATTACAACAGTACATGATCTCTAATGAGGCATGTCAAGGTTACATCAGCTCCAACTTTCTTCACAGCCAATTTGAACCTTTTTTCTCCCTTTTCCTGGAGGAAGCATGGCAGCACTTTTACTCTGAAATGGTGCAATTTACCCAAAAGGTCAAGACTGCAGGACACAGTGAAAATTAGAAAAAAATGACCACAGCATGAAACCTCCAACAATAAATTGGCTTGTGTATAAGGGCCTCTCATTACAGGCTGCATCGAGCTGCAGGCTGGTTTCTGAGGAACTAAATGAAACTAACAGAGGAGCTGATTGTGTAACACCTGTGACTGACAGTTACAGCTTTGCAGTGAATTATTGTGACACCAAGTGACTCGAAAGGTCTAACTGGACTAATTAAATCAAAATTAGGTGAAGTTGTTGCTATATTTAACCTAGCTTATGCATCATGTGGCAACCAGAACATAAACTGAACAGAAAAAAGGGGAAGCGGTGGGGACGTGGTGGAGGACTGGAGTGGAACGTGCCATTGACAAAGGAGCAGGACAAAAAAAAAATCACATCCAGGGTCGAGTTGGTGTGAGAAATCAACCTAACATGCGTGTTTTGGTACTGTGGGAAGAAGAGGCAACAGCAAACTCCCCTGCTGATGTTAAATCGAGAACACTCTTGCTGTGAGGCAAGAGGCAACAGTGCTATCCACCACAAACCCCTCCAAAACCTCTTTCAGTGATTCAGATTACAACAAATCCCCTCCTCAAATCCCACGCCGAGGACCCTCTTATGTCTGCACAGATGGGGAAAATGAACGTTAAGAACGCCACCCTTCTCCTCCTCCTTAGGACTTTCACAAATTGTTAACCTGTAACCTGTTGTAACTCGTGTGACAGTCTACCCATCATAGTGGTCAGGGAAACACTGATGCACAAAACCCACATCCTACACTCACGTAGATTTTAGGAGTACATCATTTTGTAAATGGGAGAAAAATACACTGGAATAACATGAAAGTAGTGATTTGAAGATGATCATCTTAACAACTGCTAAATAATCAACACTATGTGATATGAAACCTGAAGACTGATGACACATGACAGATACTACATGGTGATACATAGTAGAGGTCGTCTTGGTCAGCACCGACTGAGCTCTCTGCTTTGGAAATGACTGGGCATGGTGTCAGACACAAAAACAAATAGTTGAGACTCAGATTCTGTGTGTGCGCTACCAGATACAGCCAGTGGGCTTTTAAATTGCACTCTGAGGACAAACAAGCACAGAGCAGTAAAAGCTGAAGGACCAAGCTAGTGTGCAGCTAACACACCATCACATGCTCCTTTTTTAGCTTCAGGCAAACTGTGACAGACTGATGCAAACTACACAAATGTACTTCCAGCTGTCATGTCAGCTTGACAATTGATTTGAGAATTCTGACAAAGATTTTAAGTGGAGCTACTTTGAGAACCAGTAACATCCACATACTGTATATATCAACCGTGAGACAGTCGGCACCACTGGAACATTCCATGTTAATGCAGCAAACCTGAAGGCATTTGGGGTAATTCTCTCCAAATAACTTCAAAAGAGAAATAAACACAGCATTTGAGTCACACTGCTCTAAATAATCAAACATAAGTATTTTATACTTATTGTAATTATTCTTGCCATCCAATATAAACAAAACTGTAATAAATAAAATAAAAATTATTTCACAAGCAGATGTTATCAGTTACAGTCGATGTACACCGCCTGCCACATTTTTAGGCCCATTTAACACTCTTAAGCCTTTACACACACACACCCTTATTTCTTTATTGAGTCTGTCATTCTTTAAAAACCTGCCATGCACATAAACTTTGCACAGTCTGCTGGAGTATTTCTAGTGCAGGACTAAATGCGGCCATCAAACTGTGCAGATGATTTTGTGAAGTTACAGAAGAATTCATCAGCGCAAGGTGCAGTGGGGGTAGTAAAAAACATATGAAGATCCATCCATCTGCCGCTGCTTTTCCCAGATCAGCTAAAGCTTTCACATGGAAGCCTAGGTTTCTCACTTCCCGGGCGCTTCAGGGAATACTTAGTGGTTCCAACCAGCCTAGTCAGGAGAAACAGCATGTCCTGTGTCTTCTCTGGACATGCCACTAGGGGGGCATCCAGGAGGAAACCTAACTAGAGATAACTGAGATAGCTATACTCTTTGTTTTAGTCAATACCTTGTAGAAATGTAGATTAAAAAAAGAAAAAAAATAATCAGACATCTGATTAAGCTCATTTAGAAGTTCTTACTATGGACCACATCAGTTCTGAGCTTTTTACACTGGAAAAGCTGCTCCACATGTCAGGAACAAACTCTCAGAAAGCCTCTGATCAGCTGAAACAGTTTTATCTAAATCCAGGTCAAAGAACCACCTGTCCTCTGCTGCATTTCTGTAGTTTTAATTTAAAAGTCCAAATCTGCATATATATCTTTTGTTAAATGTTTTTTTTCCTTTTTTTCATGATTTCTTTTTATATTATGTGCATTATTTTCTGATGTTTAATATCTCTGTAAAGTACTTCGAATACCCTTGTTGTTTAATTGTTCTATTGGAATAAACTTGTCCTAAATATGAGATCAGTTTTTTCTTACACTACACAGATTTTTTTCAAACACACTTGCTAAAACTAAGTAACAGTCCAATAAGATTCATCACCATCCAATCATGTATTTGGCTCTTGTTACTGCATTTCCTCATCACCCTGATCTGAACTCCATTCACACACACTCTGCTGAGCTGCCACCATGCTGGTTGCACACAACACCCGCTGGGTCCAATTTGCACAAAAGACTTGTGTCTCACTAAGCCCAGCCAATCAACTGCCAAATACTTCTTGGTATGCTTCTGTGTACCCTGGAACTCATAGATAAAGTGAAACCAAAACAGAGGTTTACATTTCTTTTACAATTCAACATTTTATCAGCATGCAAGCTTGTGTTTTTCCTCCTTAAAGAGGAAGTAAAACAGAAAACAAATCATTGGCAAACCAAATGGAGGCTATGTTTAAATACTGAGCACGGTCTCTGGATTCTATCAGATTTTTTGTGGTTTTATCACATTGGTAGAGAATGATCTACTATACTATAATAAAACACAACAAGCCTCCTTCACATGTTGGGGATCTGCAAGTTGCAGACCTCAAACATTTGACATCAGTGAGGAACAGGAGGAATATTGTGTAACACCAAACAGAAATCAGAGATTTGGGAGACTAAATTCAAACCAGCCTGTGTGAAAAAACTACAGAAGACCATCACAATAGATCCATCTTCTGCCCAGCCCTGCCCAGCGTCTCATCACAGTTCAGTCATTTTGTAATTATGACAAGGAGGCTGGAAGATGCCCAGGTGCTTTGGCTGAGCTGCTGTCACTGCAGGACAGCAGAACGTATCAGGCTTCATTTTCTCCCTCCATCCACAAGGTTTCTCCCAGGCAGAGGGACGACATGCTGAACTCCGCCTGCAATCTGTTGATGAGTTGGCAGAGAAAAGAGCAACACCAAATCACTCCCCACAGCCCCATCAGGCGTCAACACCTGACAATAGGAAGTTGAGGTTCACGGAAAGCACATGTGCTGCTGCCACAGAGTTCATCCTCCATCAAAGCAGCTGTTGTCAAACAAAAGAAAAAAAAGCAAACTTTTAAAACCTTTCCAATGTTTTAAAAACTAAAATACCACAAGAGAGAGAAGCCGATTGTGTTTCAGGGATTTTTATCTAAAATGTTCCACATGTTGCACATTAAGACATTTCAACCCTTTAAGAAATCCCACAGGAAAGCAGTTTTATTTATTTAGTTCTTGCATAGAAATGTAACTTAGTTATTTTTCATGACACACTGGCTGCAGCTGTTGTTTCAAGAAAAAGGTAGATTAAAACATTGGCGTGTGCATATGCTGTAAAAGGAATAATACGGATTAGTACATTGGGCTCAGACCACTGTGGTTTTATGAGAGAATACGCAGACTAAGCAGCACTGCAGCATCATGCTGTCTCAGCACTTACTGTTAGACACTGTGCTATCTGAATGGTTGTTTCATATACAAGGGGAAAAACACCATTTAAAACTTTTAACCACTTTTATAGTTCAACATTAAACTTATGCAGATACTGGAAATATATATATATGTGTGTGTGTGTGTGTAAATAAATATATAGATGGAGAGAGAGAGAGAGAGAGAGAGATTGTAGCCAGCAAAAAGAAAAACATAATCATAATCACAGCGTTGACCAGAATCTGTCTGCTTCTGTCTGCTTTTCTCAACAGTGATGAGAGACTATTAAATAATCTCAACCATAATCTTTCACTGATTATAACAGGAAGAGGGACAAAGGAATTTCACACAGGACTGTGCCTTAGATTACTGGTTAAATTACTTCCACCAGCTGCTGGGACATTACGTCTAAAGCTCATACTTTCATATGTGACCCCTTTCCCTATGATGCACCAGTGGTACAATTACATCTTCTAAAAGGCAATTACTGACAAAATTGCTAGAAGTCCAATGGGCCACCTCTCTTTTAAAATCAATGAAGACCTGAACAGCTTTTAACGGAGAAACTGCTGGCTGACTTTTATGCTAAAACTGTAAAACTGCACAGTTACAGAAAATCCCTTCCATTCTTTTCTTTAATGCAAAATTGCCTCTAAAAAGTAAAGTAGACACATTTACACAGGTATACTGAAGCTTGTTGCCTATTTTCAGAAAAGAAAAGAACTTTGTTCTAAATGTGGAAATTTTAAAAAAGGGTTTTATTTTGGCCCAGTTAGTTCAGGCTTCAGAAAAAAAAATTTGTCCATGGCTCCTAAAGTGCAAAAATAATTTAGCCTGACTTCCTCAGTGATGCAGAAAACGCAGAGAGAATCGTGGAATTTGATGATAAAAACTGTGCAAAATTAGTAAAGATCATAAGAGCTTCCTAAAGTAGCCAGACACAGGTTCAAAACCCAGTCTATGTGAGGCCAACCCTGTGTAGTGGTTCTTGAATGGTTGCCAACAAATCACAACATCACTCCAGGATCAGGATCTGATTATTTATTCTGCAAGCAAGTTTAAGCTGCATTCAGTGGCACAGACTCTTCGCCTCCCAAACAAAATTTCCTCAGCTTTTTTCCTTTTTTTTACAAAACACAATAATGTTTGAATGCATGTAACTACAATAAAATAAAACCCACTGAAGTTCATCTGTAATACATCCATAATTTTACCAAAACTAATAGAAAAACTAAGGGCAGAACAACATTATTTACCCTTTTCAGGGAGTTTAGACCAAAACAAAACGATTTTTACACTGTTAGCTTTGACGAAGAGAGAGACAGAACTGAAACACGTCTTACTCATACAAAAGTTCCTCAGCTTCTTTTTTTTTTTTTTAGAAAATTATAAAAATGTTCCCAAAAGTTGCATTGTTTAGACAAAGTTGCAAAGGCGCACTGATTTTGTGGACTTTGTTTGATTTTGCGTTAATAGTTGTGATCATCACAAAATCCTGGAGGGACTGAATGCATTAAAAAAAATATACCTGAATAAGTCAGATGCTAAAAAAAATATTTTACACCGTGGACAGGTCACCAGTCCATCACAGAAGTATCTCTGGAAATATCTGTAATACAGATCCTGTCTGAGAAACATGCTGGTTGGTTTTTGCACTTTTTGCCTGTTCAGACACGATCTGCAAAATAAAAATTCTTTCCTCCTAAAATGCATAAAGTCTGCTTTCATCATCAGGCAAGTGTTCATTTATTTATTGTGCATAAGTTCATGTTTCTTTTCTTTTAAAAACTCTTTTTATTAATCTTTTCTTGCTCACTGTTCAGACAGTAACAGTAATAGAAACCCAGCTGTTGCTCAGAAATTTCCACACCCGAGTGGCAGTAAGGTCACATCATAACAGACAGTAATAGAAGGCCGATGTGGCTGTGACACGTTTTTTTTCACTGCAGGCTGAGAGGGCACAGGGTTTCATACATTAGGTTTTTTTTCCAGTGGAAGACTACAAATGCACCGCCTCCACAAATAAACTAGAGTTAAAGGTCATATAAAGAAAAGTTAACTCACAAATGAGACGTCCTTCTAACTGTCAGAGGTTAAACAACACATTACTATCTCAGCACTCTAAGTGGCACAGGTTTTCCACGTTTTATTAGTTATAAAGTTAGCTGGTAAAACAGGAGACTCTCTCCAAACATCAAGCTAAGATTTTATTTAATATAAACTATACTGCAATTAATGTCAGTTTCTTTTGTAATTATAAATAAACTGACAGAAAAAATATTCATTTTGAGTTTTCTTTTGAGTAATTAATTGCCCAACATTTACAATAATGTTAAAAAATATTTCCATTTAGCCAGGTTTAAAACTTAAAAAAGAACTGCAATCAGTGCCATTGCAAAAAAACATGTATGCAAAATACACATGAAGAGTCGATTAAATGTTAAATTAATGTTTCACAATGAGTTTGATGTTATCCAACATCCCCTGCAGCCACCAGATTTAACAGAGCAGATTTGAGATGTAGTGGAAGGATACGGTCTCATCATGGAAATAGTGGAAGGAAACAGACATTCTCATCATAGACTTGGTGGAACTGGACATTCTCATCTTATTTGATGTTTTATTTAATTGTTTTATTCAATTTATTTATGTATTCATTCATTTAATTTACTTATTTATATATTTACTTATATATATTTATATATCTTATTTTTTTATGAAGTTCTTTATATGCATTTTATTGTTTTGGTTTATTTGGCTCTTATTGTTTCTTAAGGGTATTTTATTATATTTAGACTCCAGTGTTCTCCTCATGGGGATCCTCC
>JBAMHV010000022.1:18184476-18203653 GCA_037177535.1 Pseudomugil gertrudae
TCATGTACTTTGTACGGTGTCCTTGAGTGCCCAGAAAGGCGCCTCCAAATAAAATGCATTATTATTATTATTATTATTATTTACAAGGAAGAATAAAATATCAATAAGTGGTATCAGCATGATTTCTCCACAGAATTTAATTGATGAATTTTCAGAAAAGTGGGTCAGATTCTGAGGTCTGTTCTGATTAAAGCCACCAAACTGTTCAGTTTTACTTTCTAGTATGAATTTGTCATTATTTCCCCCCAACTGTTTATTTTTCCTTTGTCCTCAACACACCTACAAATAGCTTCCAAACACCATGAACCATTTCTCCCATTTTATCATGAATAAATATAGGCACCATGTCAGAGGGATGAAGAGGTGGATGCATTGTCTATGCCCACACCTGCTCGGCACCTCTCACTAGGAGGACACTGGTTCCAGAGCCCAGGCTATGGGTTAAGTTCAACTGTACCAAGTTGGAACCGGTGATGTTCCATGTCCCCAAAGTTAGCTTCTGCAGCCGGGGCTCAGACCACCAGGGTCAACAATCTTATCTGCTGCTCAGTTTAGTGCAGTGCCGGAGAGACCCATGCAATTCTCCAGTCTTTGAAGAAATTTACTGTGCCAACTGTAACCAATGCAGCACTACGGTCCAGTAACATTGAGCCTGATATGCGTCCACTGTCCGTATGCAAACATATGTCAATCACTTTGGTCTGAGCTGTCTCAGTGCTCTGGTACTAAAACCTGACAAAGACATGTTTTAAAACAGTACCTGGTTTCTAAATACAATTAAAAGCATTAAGAGTTTCAAACAAAGTTATTGCAGACACAAATCTGATGATCGGTGGCAGATTTATGTTCCAAAATGTTTAAGTAAAATTGAAATGTCATATTCTTTCAAATGCTGAAACAGAGTAGTAAAAATAAGTTAGAAAAGAACAAATGGAAATTAAACTATAGCTAAAATTAGTATAAATATCAGTCAATATCAGATATGGACAGGCTAAGGGAAAAAAACAGTAGAAAATGGATGGATGGATGGATATGGACAGGCATGAAATATGTCATAAATGTTTGAATAATAAAAGAAAACAGCAATGTACATGCAAACATTGGACTAATTATCGCTACTGAAATGTTGCTGGCAGAATGGCTTCACCCTGAGGTCACATGGGAGGCGAGTTGTTGCAGGAAAACACAGAGTACATGTGAAAGAGAGCAGAGGTAGCTGCCCTACATTTGCAGGACTGGGGCAGGATAAAACTGTGTCCAGTTGCATAACAAATGGATGAAAACAATACTGCTGCTTCACTGCAGTTTGCAGTGAATCATCTCAAATAAACACGCTGACCACGAAGATAACATCAGTAAAAATAAAACCCTGTGTTTAAATGTCAGAAGCTGAAGTTCACTCTCCTCTGTCCTATCAGTTATCGTTCATCCTCATTCTCTGAGTTTCTCTGTGTCCGAGTCAAGTTTGATTATAATTGCTTCTGTTTTGTAAGGAACATCTTGTGTTGTTTTGGCGTTGTTGCTCAAAATGTTTTAGGAACAACTGAAATAAATGAGCAGTTTTAAATATGTTTCAGTCCAGGGCAGCTTCCTGCTCTGCAACAGGACCGTGTGTGTTGCTGTATCATTTACCACAGCAGTAGAGTACAGCTTAGTTAGTTTGCTTGCTGACTGGTCCAAAATAATTATTTATTGAATTTCCAGTTATGACTGTTGCCTCAGATGGATTACATATTTAAAATCTGAACAATCTTGGTTTTCCAGTGGTATAACATGTAGGTATTTGGAGTAGTGAGCCCTATTGATGTGATATCTTATACCAATGGATTAATTTGGTGGAAAAAAAAAAGCATTTTTTTTTTAGTATTAACCTAATGCTGGACAAAACTTTTAGACTGTGCTGTTCTATTAAACTTCCGTCCACCATATTTTACATTTTAATCATTCTTCTTGAGTGGATAAACTTGTATTGCAGAAAGCAGCAATAAAAAGCCCGACCAGGCCTACTCCAATGAACAACTCTTTGAATGGTGGGGTAACAGGTTATACTGATAATTTCCAATTTCTTAGTCAAATTCTGGTGTTCTTCACTGTGAAGGAAGCCCATGTGCCCTGGTCCTGAATACAATTTCAGAATTTTTATACCACTGTGTACTCTTTGACTCTAGTAAAGAAGGAATATGTAGACAGAGATGACAGTCTTCCACCTGGACCTGCCTAAGGGGAGGAACACCAAGAAAATGAAATACTCCTTTTTTACAATCTAAGTCATATGTGACCAAAAATGGTCACACTTCAAAACTTTCAAGTCCTGGAGAATTACTCTGTTGTTACCAGCCTCCATTGTGAACCTTCAAATCTGACCAAACACTTGAAGATAGCTTTGCATTTTGGACCTTTAAGTGCCCACAACACTTAGCCTCAACTTTACACTGAATTTCAAAAGTTCTCCAAGTGCCTCAAGAGCAAATGTGGCAACCAGCACAAAACTCTGTCTCACACTTCTCACATTTCTCTGTCCTCAACCTGAACCGTTGGCAGGGAAGACTTAACATTCTGCAGCTGAGAGAAAAGAAGTGAGATCCAACAAGAACAAAGGTTAAAGTAATGTCAAGAGTTGGGAAGAAAAAAACTTTCTTAAAGATAAATAGAAAATTAAATAGAAGTAGATGTAGTGTAAGAAAGGCTAAGTAAGGGAAAAGAGCAGGGATGGGGCGGTGAAGTCTGATGAAGGATTTGCACGTGCTGTAGTCGGCTTGTAATGGGAGCGTGTGAGCGGCTGAAGCATTACTCAGTGCTGAAGGGTCACACTGGGGCCACACATCAACAACACGGCACCTGGAGCCAAAGGACAGCTTCAATTAAAAGCAATATTTATTACCTCATGGATACCTGGCACTTTGTTTATGCTGTCATGTAACTGATATGTAGTTCTTTGTTTAATTATGTAATTATAAATAATCTTCCAGTGATGGCAGAGAACAGGAGAATGATGCCACACGGGGAAAAGATGAGACTAATATCTGGGAGATGCATTGTCTCATGGAAAAAGACCTCACTCTTGTCTGTTTAGGCCAACTTGCTTGGTAGGTCAGTTAAAAATAGTTCAAGTCTGAAGCTAATCTTTGCAGATAGGATGTGTGCAGCACAGCGGTGGTAGCAGCAGGAATGAATGTCATCTCAGGCTGCTGCAACAGAGCATGCAAACCTGTCCCACGATCACACACACTATATTTCTCAGAAATGTCAACTCCAAACTGTCTTTCTCTGCACGGCTGGTAAGATTTCTCAGTCAAATGGCAATTTTATTCATATTGCACTGCATAAGAGCAGAATTTACTGTAGTTGTTTAGCAACTTCACTCAACATCAAGCCATTTGCCTGCTTGTTTGCATAATTTTTTGAATCTGCCAGATTTATGAAAAACATAAATAAAATGTAATTTTATATTTTTTTATTAGCAATCTGAAAGATTCAGTAAAAAAAAGCAACCAAAGTGAAAAAAGTCAACATGTTTGGAAAAAGGGCAAAATTTAAAATTACAGCAAACTGATCATCATCTCATCTGTGAAAAATGGCTGCCTTAGTAACACATATCAAATCAGTTCATCACATCTGAGCCTGGTCATCACTTATAGAGCCAATCATTTCTAAATCTAAATATCAGGACATCTCTCAGTGAACTGTAATCCCAGAGGAAGCCTCTTCGACCCTGGTTTTTGAGGGCAACTGATCTGCAGTTTTAGTTAAACAACCTTGTACATTTTAATTGAAAAATGATTAACGAAAAGTACCGTTATTAATAATCAAATAATGATTGTTTTAGTCCAAAATATACAGAAATATGGACAATTCTCCTTCTGCAGGATCAAGCTGCAATCTTGTTTCAGCAGCAGACAGACACAAAGTCTCAGCTCTGACTTTACTAAGCAAATCTGACTTAAGTTTTCTGCTTTGCAGCACAAGGCTTTCTACTTTCTTTGCCCTTCTGCTTAAAAACCGTACCAGTTCAGCATCAACCTGTTGCAGTCACATAGATGCAAGTCTCCCTTGTTAAGAATGTTCCTTTATATCCCATAAATTATAAAAGATTTGTTTTTACCAAAAAAATGTTTTCCTCAAAAACATTTGAACTCTAAATTCCTTATCAATGTCACTTTTGTCTCAGGGGTTTCTTTTCTTTGTGTAGCTGGGTGAAAAGTAGCACTTCTACAAATTCTCAGGACTTGTGTCTCCTCTGGGAGCTCTAAGCATGAAATCCCAGACAACCGGAAATGGAAACAAATTAATCTTTTATGGATGCATTGAGCAGTTTTCTGTTACAGCAAAGCCTGAAGTTTGAAAAAGGTTTTACACAAACACCATCCAGCTTAAGAGTTTTACAGTGTGTAAAAGCAGTGGACATTGGACCAAAGCTCATCGCCACTGAGAACTGTGATAATTAAAACAGCATCCTTATCAGCAAAGCAGTTAGAGTCATTATGGGCTCTCGGTAGGTATGTCAGAGATTTAAACTGACAAAGAAGCTCCCTAAAGGATGTGCACCAGAATGCTTGAGCTAATTTCTAATTAGCAACCTCGTCTGAGTGCAAAATAACGGCCGATTTGGCCTGATGTCCTCATAATGATTTCAATTACCAAATGGTGCAGAGTGAAATTAAAGCCACATACAGCCAGCCCTCCGCACTGCAGCCCTGAGCCGAAGGAAGGTAGTGAGATTATAGAATAAAATAATCAGTCTCACACTTGTTTAAATACTTCAACAGTCCTTTATAATTTCTTTGACTAGCCATATTAGCTTACCATATACATTTAAAAAGTGTTATTGTCACATTCTTAGGCATTATCATGCTAATTTTCAAACATCCATATAGTGACAGCATGCAAACAAAAGCATTACTATGTTGAGTGGCAGCCCCAACACTGCATGTTAGATGATGTGACAGTGGCTTGAGATTTGTCAGCAAGTATGATGAGGAGGCACCAGACAAGCCTGAAATTTAGTCAGACGGTGGGGGAGTGCAGAGCTGACAGGGAAACAAACATGTTTATCCTCTTTGTCAAAAGCAAAGACACAACTGATAGTAAAACAAAAGCATAAGACAAATCTGGGTTTGTAAAACTGAGTGAGTACATCTGAGTGATGTAAAAATGCTCCTCTTAGGACATTTCACACCAGTGAAAAGTGTTTGTTTTTGAATGCAATGGGAATTAATTAGTAGGCATTCAGTCATGAATGGAGTGCACTGTGGGTCTATACAAACTGTACAACATGGTAATATGACAGGACAATATGGCTTATAACTATCACAATATTATTTAGCTTTACCATCTTGATGTTTTGAAATTGAAACTGTGCATACTTGCTCCTTACTGTATTTTATCCTAAAAACTAAACAGCTCCTTATTTATTTAACACTCAATGGCATGTCATTACTTCACACTGTGCTATGCTGCACACAGATGAGCAGACCCCCACCAGCAGACAGAGAGCTTACATCAGAAATAATGTTGCATCAGCTACCAGAGAAAAAAAAATTGCAGCATTTTTAAAATCTCTCAGGGTGGAAATACTCACTATCCTGCAAAGAGCAGAGAGTTCTCTGGTTCTGATGTTATATGAAGAACTGCATGTCCATCACCTGGTAATGGTAGTTATTTCTGAGACAAATTATAGCTTAAAATGTGCATCTTCCACCTCCTAATGCTTGTAAATGAGATATATGCACATACTCCATGTCTCATGCTTCTTTCCTGTCTCTCAAGAGACATGCAAGTGAGCAGGAAAGTTTTTTGGGTGGGCGGGTTGTGTGTCATCTGCTGTGAATAAGAAAAGCCAAACTCCAAAGAAAACCCCATGCAGATGGTTTTTCCTGTGAGCATTTGTACTCTATGTTTGTGATGTAACCATTTTATATATTGCACAATAACTCAAGATATGTCAGGTATATTCATTATATAGCACGCCCTTACATGGGGCATGTAGTTGTTTATAATGATGGCATTGTAGTGCGGTCCACAAAAGTGGGCGATGCTTACTTTTTCCAGAAATGTACAGTGAAAAGTAATAAAACAATTCATAGGCAGAAACATTGTAAACTGATTAATTTAAAATGGGTAAAAGAGCTAGAAGCTCACTTTCAGAGTTGCTATAAAGTGGGGTGACAAACTCCAGTTCTCATTGGCTGGTATCCTGCACGTTTCTCTATGCACCAACACAGCTGACTGAATTAAATAATATGTTGACAAGAACCTGTTGGATGTATTTGATTTGCATCAGGTGTGTGTTAGTGAAGGAAAACAGCAAAACCTGCTGGATACTGGCACTTGAAGACTGGAGTTTGACACATGTCCTGTAAAAGGTGGACATTAGAGGTGCAGCTAAAAACAATAATGAAGCCTTATCACAGATAGCTGTGTGCTGTTCAGAAATGGAGACCCGTCACAACCTGCACGATGCCATTATCTTGGCAATCCTTAGTCTTCCTATCAAGGGTAGGATTGTTAGGCACAAGATTTAACTTGCAGCCTTATCAACATTAAAAAAAACAGCTAGATGACATCATCTTTGGTAATCAATTTCTACATCGAAGTCAGTTGTTGGTGTAATAAACACATGACGATATTTGAGGATGGAATCAAACACACTAAATGCGAGAGAAATCACACTAAACAGCACATGCAATTGTGGGAAAAATAAAGATCATCCACCACCCAGTGAAAGCTGGAAAAATATGTTGCTTCTGAATACATCCTTTCAATTTCCTCAAGTCTGTGCAAACTTTTCAAGATATGAATGAATCTCTGCCTGCTTGGTAGCAAAAAAATAAAAAAAATACAGCAATCATCACTCCATACCCCGTGGGCACAAGTGTGTAATGAGAACAGATCTACAGCAATAACACAAAATCTGTTTCTAAGCATACACAGGGAGCCTTGTATGCAGGTTTTCAGCAGCATCTTTTGGTGTGTTTGCATTCGCCTTCCATTTCTCGCCTGCCTAATGAGGCCATGAAACGTTTGTGGGGACGGGGGAGTAAAGGGGGGAGAGGCAGAAGCTAAGAGGAAAATGTGCTTTGTCCTCAAAGGAACAGACAACATAAATGTTACATTCACTATATAGAGAAGCCAGAGTTTGTTGTGACATCGTCAATGTTTGTCACCTTCCAAAAGTCAGGATGAAGGCTAAGGTCACAAATCTGATTAGACAACAACCTGGTTAAAATTCCTCTTGTACTCCTGTTTACACAATACCTTTCAGCAGAGCAAACAGATTAGGCGTAGCATATAGAATCATGAGATCTGTAGTATTTAGTAGTACTCCCTCTATATTTTTCCCCTCAGAGCAACAGTTTAATGGCGCAATGGGAGCAGGAATAAAAAGAAAAAAATAAGAGAAAAGGCAAAGCTAGTAACCCCACAGGGACATATCTGACACAGAGGTGAGAAATCACTTCTGTGTTATCTATTATACTCATAGAAGAAATAAATGAAGATACTGTCTTGATACTGTTGTAATTGATGTGCATCTAAAATTAGCAGAAGAGCCTGTCCTGTATTATATTTGCTTCAATCCAAGCCTGAGGCAGTTCAGCTCCACTAGCGTTCTGTTCAACCAACCAGATGTCCGGCTCAATTCTGGGTCAAAGTCATTCAGGTACACAAATAAACACTCGAACTAAAGACTAAGAGAATCTTACACTTTGTGAAAAGTGAAGGACAACAACCTCCTGGGAAAACTCATTAAGCAGTTTTCCTAGGCACTCAGCAGGGGACTCAAATTGGAGCAAATTTAGGGGTTCCATTGGTTCATCCATCCACCCATCAATATTCTGCTGCTTATTCAAGGTCAGATTCCAGAGGGCAACAGCCTAAAAAAATTAGCTCAAACTTACTTCTCCACAGCCACAACTAGAAGGTGGGACCCCAAGGCATCTGCAGGTCAGCCAAGAGATATAAATCCCTCCAGCGTGTTTGGGGTCTTCCCTGGGTTATTCTCCCACATCAGGGAAGTGTCCTAAATGGATGCCTGAGCCACTTCTACAAGCTCCTCTTGATGTAGAGGAGCTGCTCTACTCTGATGAAGCTGGAGCCACCTCATCTACCACTATTCACCTTAAAAAATACCTGGAGAGGTTACACATACCTAACTCATTAGCTGTTGGTGTTAGCTATAGCTTTGCACCACGCAGCATGAACATTTGCTCGTCACCATCTTTAGAATCATGTAAAAGGGAACTCCATCAGATGTGCTCCACTAAATGTATTAAGAAGAAGAATGAAACATTTACTGAATACAATTCCCATAAAAGTGCTGAAACTGTCAGTAAAAACTGGGATCAGACTCCGTTCTGCTGGGTTTGTTCAGTAGCTGATTTGCTGTTGCTTATGTGAGAATAGAAGATATTTTTATTTGATCTGTACGTGTTGCATCTAATTTTACATTTTGATTTTCATTTTTATTATTTAAAATGTAAAGTTTACAATAAATATATAATTGTAATTATTTGAAACCCTGCAAAAAAACTAGGATATTTCTGATTTATGTGTGCATTGTGAGCCTGTGTCCTTTACACCTTAACCTGCAGCAAACTGCTGTAATGAACTGGATTGAAATTGAATTTTGAGGGTTGAGCACAACTTGACACCAAGGAGGTGTTTGAATCTGGTGTGTTGAAAAGGTTGATGATTTTGGCTATCTTTTACACATTCAGAAAAAGAGTGAACAGGGGTGTTAGTTTTGAAAACGTCTCTGTGGATTCAGATGGATTTTTGGCCACATTAAAAACTCATTACAACTAAATGTGACGTGAGACTTGGCTTGGGCTCCTGAACATATCTGACAGCAAGATGTAAAGCTGGCTTATTAAACTTAATAGTTTAATTTTTCATTTGAAGCACTCATTACTTCCTTTATTTGTCTTTTTTCAGCTCTAATTTTTAAACATCCTCTAAAACCACTTTGCCCATGAAAACAAAGACACACATACTACCATTGCAAAACACACATAATCAGTCTATACAGTAAAGATGTTAAGTTAGCTGGTCTTTCCTATTCTTCTATTGTTCAAAATGATGCAAAACACAAACAAATAGTAAAAGAAAAAGTAATATTTTATCAAAATTTGATTTGCGACATGCTGACTACAGGCCAGATTCTGCTGGCATTTTTATGTCCCAGTTCATTTTAGACCTCATGGAGCTGCATATTTTCCACAGCTGATGACAGAGGTTGTCAGTGTTTGAGTTTTCTGTGTTTGTGCTTTGGATTTCAGTCCGTTTGTGCAATTAATGCTTTTACTACCTTTTCAGAAACTATGGAGTTATATTTGTCTATTTTTCAAAGAAAATAGGCAATCTGAGAAGGATAAAAAATTTTGAGATGAAATATTCGGTCATAGAATATAGAAAAAATGTTGACAATTAAAAAATATAGATTTTAAAAACTTATTTACTCTCAAATATTTGTTAGCTGACAGAGTGAAAACATTTAATTACACTTTCTTTTCTCTCCAATTTTTTGTTTTCCTTCTCAAAACACATGTTTTTGCTGTTGTTTCAAGATTTTGCTATTAAAGTGAAAACTGTCCCGGGGCGGCTCATGTTGCTATTGGTCATTCCCAACCAAACTGACAGCTGGATGGTGATCATTTCTGTATGATGGTTGCCCCTCTCTCATTCCATCAGCCTGTTAAAACCGTGTCACTCAGCTTCAGGCTGGAGCCTGGTGATGTCCCTCTTGCCACAAAGCCAATGTAACACGTAAATACCAACACCAGGACCCAAGGCTACTCTTTGCAGCTTCGATCACAGTGACACAGAGTAAGAAGACTACTGGTGCCGGTTCCACAGCTATATTTTTTCCTAACAAAACCCTTTTCCCTCTCAGACTGCCTAATTTCTTGCATTCAATACAAAGACAAATATAACTGTATAGAAAACCAGCATGCTGGGCAGGACAGATGATCTCTTCATGTTGTTCTGCAAATAGCTTTAACAGATTAATTTGCAGGGCTACGGATTTAATCTAAATCATAAAGACAAACTCACCAGGTAACTCTGCAGCTGCTCACTGAAACAGCCTAAATTTATTACCTCCTGAAAGAAACCCTGTGGATAAACCACATACACAATATTTTATGCTGGCGAAACTACTGTTCCTCAAGAGATCCTCTGATCCTTAATAATTAAAACTGATTAGCTGTCATTATCTGTCAGATTTAGATATGAGGATGAAGGGAGAAAACGTTTCCACAGTGACAGAGAAAATCTCAGTGGTAATCATTTACTGAAACTTAGCCTGTTGCTAAAAGCTGCAGCTTTGTGTTTACTTGTCTTTTGTATTGATCTTGCTTTCCTGTGTTTTTGTGAAAATGTTCAAATTACATGTTGTATTGATAAAACAAATCACCAAGGAGCCTCGTCTGAAGTGTTGTAAACAAAACAGTGGTGTTTCACAGACATGAGAAAGCTTCACCAGCACAAAATCTCCCTGTGAAAAGCAAGCATGAACTAAAAATGCTGAAAATGTCTGAACCAGACTCCTGTCTCCAGTGTTCATGTGTTAAAACCGTTAACCGAGTTGTCCAACTTAGAGACGATATAACATTGCATAACAGATATTCAAAAGCAGATTTGAGTAAATATATCACTTTTCTTTTTAGCCATATTTGTTACAACACAAATAATATGAGGAAAATATAAAGTCATTAAGACTTTGAAGCTATACTATACTATACCGTCATTTGGCAGACGTTTTTATCCAAAGCGACTTACACATGATAAGCAGTCATTTCAACCATAGCAATTAACCTAACATGCATGTCTTGTGGGTGGGAGAAAGCCGGAGAACCCGGAGAGAACCCACGCATACATGGGGAGAACATGCAAACTCCACACAGAAAGGTTGCTGGACAATGCTCCCCAGCCTGGGCTCAAACCAGCAACTTTCTTGCTGTGAGGCCACAGTGCTAGCCACTGCCTCACCGTGCTGCCCTAAATGAATGTTTGCAAATAATTTCATAGTTTAATTTGTAAGTTAAGTTTTGTTGTTCCAGAAAAAGAATTTTACGAGACTCGCGCAACAGCATCTTCTGAATCTGCTCCTCCATCCTGTTGCTCTCCTCCAGGTGGTCAATATGTGTTGCAGTTACTATTTAAACCGGATGTGGATTCTGGGGTAGCCACTGCTGCGTTAGGAGGTTCACCATGGCTCTCCCCAGCTCTTTCAACATGGATGCTTTTAGGTGACGGTTAGCTCCTTGGATGGGATGTCCCAGATACAGTAGATGATTCAGTTTCTCAAATGCCACTTCTCGCACACACTGCAGGGATAATCAGCCTCCAGCCCTGAGGTGCTACTGTCCAATGAAAAAAAAAACTGGAGGAAAACAAGTCAGGCAACCACAAATGACTGCAGACAATAGCAGCACCTGCTGCACAAATCTCCAACTGATAAATATCGGTTTATCATATTTACTTTGAAACACAGTCACAACACCATCTTTCTTTAATCTCCCTGCTGGCCAGGATTCATTAAAAAAGAGGTCTGTGATCTCAGTGTGGCTTTCATGGTAAAGGATCGGTTCAATAACTAAAAAACGTAACAAGTCAGGTTAAATGAGACATGATCATTCAGACTGAGGCCACTATGAAAGTGTCCAAAAAGTGTTTGTGTTGTTAAAACTGTTATTTAAATCAAACATGGGTTACATAAGGACATATAAATGTGGATCTGAGAAACTCCCCATCTCTGGGAATGTAGCCCAGGAAGGTTTTCTAGTGTTATCAGGATACAGCAAATTAGCCAATCAGGGTGACTTTTTCAATGCTGATTGGATGGACCAGCAACAAGTTCAGTGAGCGTGTACCGTATCCAGACTGGAATCTAAGTGCACTTACATCACTAAAATGCTTTTAACATGATTTACCTCCTGACAAGGTAGTCCCATAATACCCTGATCAAGCCATTCAACCATCATGTAACTTTAACTGCAAGAACAATTTGTCCAAATGCTTAAACAAATTCTGTTTCATTAATTATTTTTCAGACTTAAACGGCCTATCTTATGCAAAATCGACTTTTATGAGCTTTTAACATTCTGTTTGTGTTAATTGTACCTTAAAACAATCCCCAGAGTAGTTTTATTTTTCATACATGCGTTTTGTAGCTTTACATCTGTGAAAAGAAGGGGCCAGCTTCACGAAGGTCTCTGAACTATGTTGCGGGGGGAGATGCATCTGTCTGAGGTGACATCACAGGGTGGGCGGGGTGATATGAAGGTCTCTCTGGCGGCTCAGTGCGGGTGGGGGGGGTGAGAGCGAGGAGCTGAGAGCAAGTCATAGTAAGCTGTTTCCAGTACCGGGTAAGAGACCTCACAGCAATAGATGAGTGGAATGACAAAACTATAGTATGATGAATGTTGCAAAATGCATCTTATCATAAATGTGCATAGGATGCACTGTGAAACGGCAAATATAGAATAATATAGGACCTTTAATTCTCTACTTTCTGATTTTCAGAGCAGCTACAATGCTGTCAGTACTTTGATGAACTGTTCATTGAGAGACGGAATAAGAAGTAGAATAGGAGGGATTCTGTGGATTCCCGTTTCTCTACATCCTCTCACCAATGTCAATCTGTGGACGTCAAGCTGCAATGCTGGTAGGAAGAGGGGTGAGACCCCGTGGGTGCTCAACATCCACAGTCAGCAGCAAACAGCTGCCATTAAGGCTTCGACAAATCAACTTGTGTGGCATAAATGCAGAGTACTTATTGCCTATTGATGTATCACACCTGCAGAGGGAACCTCATTTTTATTAATGGTTGCCAAGATCAATCTGGTCAATGACAGAGGAAAAGATTAGTCTGTGGGTGAGTGTGTGGGTGTGTATAGTGTCTATAATACAAAAGCCAAACTAAAAGCAGATCTGTCAGCATTTTTTAAGCATATTTTACATGTGCAAATGTGTTTTTATTGTTTATACTTCTTCTGTGAGACCATTTATGCTTATTTCTTTACAGAATAAAAACAGTTTATACTAAACTTACACAAGAATTTAAAGTTCAAGCTTGATGCAACCGTACCTAAAAATTAATCAGTTGCACACACTTACTTTCATACTATCTCTGTTGTTTAAGATTATTGCAAAACTTATCAAGAGAATTGCTTCCAGAATGAAAATATGTGAAAGAACAAAGCTCATTTTTAAGCATGTTGTTTATCTACAAAAAAATAGGAAAATACCATGAAATGGACATTTAAACATGGTTCCACTGCAGTTTACTGTTCCAGCGTCGACTTGTCTGTCTTTTTTTGTTGCATACAAACATCCTCATTACTCCATCCCTCATTGGTCACACCGGGCTCCAGATGGCTCCTTTACAACTGGAAATATGAGCATATCACACAGCTATGATCACTTATAAATCAAACAGAGGACGGTACAACGAGGATGCATAAAGGAAGGCATACTGAAAGGCAAAAAGGGAGGAACTGATAGATGACTTAAAGATAGGAAGATGGATGCGGGGAACACCCAAGATGAAAAGGTGAACGAGACAACTAAAAGCCTATGAGGATTATAGGAATGGGAGGCAGAGCAAATGGAAAAATGCCAGTATGTCACAAGCCAAAGAGCATATGTTGAGCTGAAACATCAAGAACTATCAACTCCATCAGTGGAAATAAGGAACAGTCCTGACTCAAGTGTCTCAACTGACTTGAGTTATAATCCACTTCAGCATTGTCATCATGTCCTGGTGTTGTACATGAATATTAATACTACTTAATGGTGCTTCTGCTGAAAACAAAATACAGATATATGTCATGAAAGCATATGCAGTGCATTTATTACAGGCTTAAATCAGTCTGTCTGCCTCCTTGTGCTCATACTTGCACCTTTGTGTTATTGAGTTTCTTGTGTCAGCTCATTTCCTCCTTGGCTGCCCCTCTTGCCAAGAAATATGCGGTGCCACCTTTAATCCTCACTTCCTGCCAATCACAGGAAGTTCATTTATCTGGAGGTGGAAAAGGAAGACAGCATTCATGATAAAGCTTTGCCAGCAAAGCCAGTGGAGGATTACTCAAGAGGAAAAAACCTGAAGAAACGTATAACTGTTGTCATGGAGACAAAACATGTTGGACATAGCAAAGCAAAGTCACTTCTTAAGAAACAAAAAAACAAAAGTGGTCAAGAACACTCAGCGTAGAATTCGGCGCAGTCAGGAGGTGCCATCCAGCACTGCTGCGAGTCAGACAGACTACAGTGAGGAAACAAAAATCTCTTCTCCATCTCCAAAAATAAATGTCAATATAGTCTGCAGAGACGCCTAATCTCAACATAGCCAACTGCAACACAGCTCACAACTGAGCAGCTCCCATGTCCTCTCCACCACTTTGCACACCTCTCAGGCTCAATTCACTTTTCATCATGTGTAAGTAAGTGTGCAGTCAGTCAAGCCAAGCATGCCCTAAGAGTGCAGGGACCCAGAAACACCCAGAAATATGCTCACTGCATCAGCTGTGGATAAAATGCACCTGTAGAAAGGAAAACATACTCATTTATATGTGTTCACACCTTACAACATAGACATTCATGTTTTTAACATCTAAAAACATTAGAAAAGGTTGTTAACATGACATTCAATGAAAATTGTGAAGATGAAGTTTAACTCAACAGGTTTATTTGAGAAGATCACCTGGAAAAAGAAAAGCCTTTCCAGATACAGACAATTCCCATTAACCAATTACTTTTTCCTGATTCACAAAACACCTCATTCAGATTAAAAGACCTTGCGTTTTATTTGGTGACATTTATGTATCATTTAAAATCTTTTATTAAATCATAATAAATGTTTTTCTAGTATGTGTCAGAACATTGTTAGAAAGTGCTAAATATACAGTTTTCATTTATATGATACAACAACAAGTTTGTTTTGACCTGTAAAAACAAAAAAAAAGGATTTTATATTATCAAAACATAAAAAAACTAGGAATGTGCTTGGTAATTTTCATGAATAAATTTTAGGGTATAGCGGAAAATTCGGTGATGTCAAAGTCTGTGATGGGAATTAAATTCCATCCATCCATCCATTTTCTTCCGCTTGTTCCCAGAGCGGGGTCGCGGGGGGGCTGGAGCCGATCCCAGCTGTCAACAGGCGAGAGGGAATTAAATTATTCATCTAATTTGCATACTATGATGTCACTTCCTCCACCATTAGCAGTGTGTTTTTTCCTGCAGCTTCTCTCACGTCTGCAACAACAACCGTGGTTGTTTTCATTCCTGCTACATTCACCATATTTGCAGTGTTATGAGCCACACTGACGTGAACCATCCGATATATAATGTGCTCATTGCGGACTATAGCGCACGGTTTCTGGTTCTCTGGGGAAATGCATGTCTTCCTCCTCAGAATCTGGAGTCAGCCAGGACCTGACGAAGTACGGTACTATGTTGCCGACTTCTCAACTTCTCGCCACGCTCTGCTTTCGTTTCATTCAACACTACTACCAACCACAGCTTCGCCAGAGGGTGTTTTACAAACTTTTTTAGTCTCAAACTTTGAATAGAACCACACATACAAATGCTGAGCAGTAATCATTACAGGCACACATGTCTGTCATCTCCTGGTGAAGAGTAGTAACAAGATTCAGCACCAGATACAGACCGCTTTATTCAGCAATGTTACTTGTCACAATTTTGCAACTTTGGTGCTTAAGGGGGTTAAAACTTGTTTAATAATGTACATTTTCAGCAAAGGAAATCTCCGATATGAAATCTGACACAATGCTAATATGCTATGCTAATTCTATGCTATTTTTCAGGATTAGAGAAAACGACAACATGCTCAGGCTGTTTCTAAAAACAGGAACATTCGATGTGAGCATAGGTACCTATTGAGATAAAGTGGGATAAAGTGAAAATCAAACACACAAATTTGTCATGACTGTAACTCCACATTTTTCACTGACAGCATTCATCTGTAACACCAATGATTTTCTGTCAAACGGCTTTTCAGGTAGAATGACATGACCTCTGTTAGTCCTGAAATAACCGATTCCGCCAGTGCACTGGCACATTTTCTAAAAAAAAAAAAAAAAAAAATCCAACTTTTTTTAAGCAACAAAAAAAGGGCACAAAACAGAAAAAAACTAGATTATTGAAAAATGATAACACCAAGTGCAACACCCACCACGAGCGTCTTGCATAACCAGACTGGTGTTTCATATGAATTCCTCAGTCTCTGAGTGCAGATGCTGACAAATTTCAGGCCAGTGGCAACTTCCCCTTTCTCCTGCCTCCTTCCACTCCCATTTTCTCACAACATACCTCACAACCATATCATATCACCTGACAGCCTGTTGGCTTTTTAATGCCGAGGTGTTGTGAATGATTTAACATATGCCCAGTCATGTCCTGGGGTTAGGAAGAAGAAAAAGGGAAATGCAAGTTTCATTACTCTGGTGCTGTGCTGAAGGCAAGTAATTACACTCACATAACAGCACATTTCATTTCGTCCTATGGCTGATCAGGTTGAATGACCTAAACGCTTCCTATTCAGCAAAAACCGTTTTATTCCAGAGACCATTAAAAGGATATCTTTTGACTCAAACTATTTTAAAAGCAGTTGTTGTAAAGGACGAACAGTAATGGCAGAATTAGTACTAGACAGTTAAATTTATCTTTTTTCTGAATGATGGTCGCAAAAAGGATTTTTGCTTTTAAGCGAGGTGAACTTCTTAGTAAGGTTTATCTGTTGCAACATGATGTTAACAGGAACTGATACCAGGGGCAGCTGTAGCTCAGGTGGAAGTGCAGTTGTCTTTCAACTGGAAGGTTAGGAGTTCAAATTCAGGCTTCCCCTGACTATATGCTGAAGTGTCCTTTAGCCCCCGATGTGCTTATCGGGGTGTGAGTGTGTGTAAATGGGTGAATATTACTATGTAGTGTAAAGCGCTTTGAATGGTCGATAAGACTGGAAAAGCGCTATATAAATATGAGTCCATTTACCATTTACCAACTACCTTTCTGAAAAGAGCTCAGAGGTTAAAAAGATCATGATGTGAGAATGTCCAATCAGAGCACAGGACTTTGTCATGCCACTCCAGTGGCATAGAGATTAATCTGGAATGTATCTCTCTAAAGATGCCACATTGCAACCAAGTGCTAGAACGCCTTTGGTTATCGCTATACTGTGTGAATCATATTAATTAGCAAAGAACTTTAAATGAGGTAATTTGGTTAACTAAACGGTTTGATGGGTTTTTTTTTATGTCAAACTATAAAGAGTTTAAAGAAATGAGACCATAAAAAAAGGACAGCATTCAATTCCATTAATAGACAGAAGAAAAATCATAAAATAGATCATGAGACACAGACAGCAGCATTCCACAGATATTCTTCTTTTTCTTTCCTTAAAGCAATCAGTAGATATGAAGGGATTTTTGACAGTAACAAAATAAAACAACCAGATGCTTATTGAATAGCCAGGAAAAGAGAAAAAGTTTTTCATAGCCAGAACTCTATTCTAAAATAAGATCATAGGTATTTTTTTTTACTTTTTCAATAAAATATTAAATAATCTAAAGGAAATAAACAGATAAAGCATAATAAGACATGCCCCACATCTGCCCAAAGTTATGGAGGACCAAATATTATTTAAAACAAACCAAAAAAAAGATAATCAAAATTAAGCTCTTTATTCGGTCCTTATTTCTGCAGGCACATTTAAAACAACCACAAGTAACCAAACATTACAACTTCTAACATTCAGAAGGTAAAATAAATTGTAAAGCATCAAACTGATGCGTCAAAGTAATGGAAAATGGTGTGAATGTGATAAAAGCCCACATACGGCTGAAAGCCAGCAAAAAGAAATGGGTTTGGAGTAGTTTCAAAATGTTCAAGAGTCTAAGCAGCTCTGATGTGCAACGATACGATGCTCCAAAGATTATGAGCCACATCCAAAACCTGTCATCTCTATTTTCTGCCTTTTTAAGAACAACCGATTAGAAGGCTTTGAGAGCTGGATGGGGCTGGTAGTTTCCCAAGTGAGGTGGAGCCATGACTTTTGGAGTAAAAAAAACAAAGTTAAACTACATAATTTATTGAAATAGGAGCCAGTGAGAAAACAAGGGCAAATGTATAATCTTGATTTAACTTTTTTTAAGAAGAAAGGCTGCTACAACCATAGGACATAGTGTTGCAATCCCAACTCTGCTAGGGGAAAGGGCAGCAACATTAATGACACAAATTAAATGGTATAACAAAAGATTTATTACTCAAACCTGCAGAAGCCACATAAACCAAGGCAGAACACCACAGCCTGGTTACAAAACTAAACTCTACAACAAACTACAAAAGGAACATAAACCAAGGAAAAACAACCACACCGCCAAACTGCAATGCTCCCCATTGGCAAGCTGTTCAGAACACAATGAGAGGAAGCTGGGTTTGTCAGGAGGGGCTCTTCCAATACTGATTATACTGTTGAGGCTACGACCTGTGGCCTGGACTGGGTTCAGATGCGTGGTGTGGACGCTAAAAATGGTGGGTTTATCTGTTCTGGCGCTCAAAAATGGTCCGATGAAGATGTCTGCTCGTCAGCAGGCTCCATGGCTCTACCCCCAGCTGGATCGATAGTGTGTTCACGGTGATCAGGCAGAAAACAACTCAGGCCAAAGTCCATAAAAGTGTCTGAAGAGGTTGCTTGCATGTGGAGAAAAACTGAAGTCGTGGAAAAAATATAAACTCACTCTGGAGGCTCAAAACTTAGTTGCAGAAAAGATAAAACAAAAGTTCATCGTCTGGGTTGCTCAGATGGAATTGACTCGGATGGTCTCTGGCCGTGTGCTCTGCCAAGCTTCAAGCATTGCTAGTTTTTGTTCTTGGTCCATCTTCTAACTGCATCCGATCTGGAACAGAGCTGAACTGCAACTCATCTCATCTGAATCTTGACTGGATTCAACTGTATTTTGACTATAATCTCAAACTTAGACTGTCTCTTAAAAACCTGTGGAACCTGCGGCGGAGGAAGTGGCTAAGGTCCTAGTCCGGGGCTGGCAGCCATTGGCCCTGGTCTCTGGTGGTCCTGACCAACCTCTGACCTTTGGGTAGTAGGGGTCGTCTTAGCATGATCACATTTCTGTGAGCATCTTTCACCCCGTACGTTCTG